>PVKS010001129.1:0-152718 GCA_004027875.1 Aplodontia rufa | reverse complement strand
TTTTTTTTTTTTCTGGGGTTGATTCCAAGGCCTTGAGGACACTAAGCACTTGCTCCACCACTGAGCTTTATACCCAGCTCTAGGTCATTTTACTTGATGTATAGTATACCTATTAAGAAATTTACAAATCAATGACTTTTCCTTTGTGTACAAAACCAGGAATCTTGTATGGAAAAGTCACAGTGAAACCCACTAATTTGTACTTTTTTTTGGTAGCAGGAATTAGACCAGTGCCTCACACAGGCTAGGTGAAATTCTGCCAGGGAGCTACCTCCCCACCCTTTTTTATTTATTTCTTAAAGTTTTTGAGACAGGGTCTCACTAAATTGCAGAAGCTGGCCTTAGTTTTGCTGTCCTCCTGCCTCAGCCTCTCAAGTTGCTGGGATTATGGGTATATGCCACCACGCCCAGCTCCCAGCTATGTAATAAGTATATGTATTAATAGCTGTATTTTTTTAAAAACAGTCATTTTTCACCTAGGTCACAGACAGAATACCAATGGGCTTTTAACAGCTTCCTCCAGTCAACATGGTATCCTCTTTCTGAGCATTGATTAATTTTGCTTGCATTTGGATTTCATATAAATATGGAGCCATAAAGGGGTGTGTGTGCATGTGTGTGTGGTCCTGGAAATTGAACTCAGGGGTGCTCTTCCACTGAGTTGCATCCTCAGCCCTTTGAAGAAATTTTATTTTTCACCGAGTTGCCCAAGCTGACCTCAAACTTAGAATCCTCCCGTCAGCCTCCTGAATAGGTGGGATTATGGGTGTGCCTGGTTTTTCTCTTTTGTTGGTGTCTAGTTTCTTTCAACATGTGTGTACTTTGATTCACTCATTCTCACCTTTGAACAGTGTTTGAGTATATGAGTAAGCCACAGCGTGTTTATCCGTTCTGCTGATGAACATACAGACCATCCATTTTCAATTTGGGCCTATTATTATTATTGTCATTATTTTTAAAGAGAGAGGGACAGTGAGAGAGAGAGAGAGAGAGAGAGAGAATCAATTTTATTTAGTTTTTCTTGTGGCTTTCGTTGCTCTGACACTTAGCTGTGTACGTGGTGCTGGGGTTCAAACCTGTTTCCTCGCGCATGCCAGGCATGCACTAGAATTGCTGAGCCACCGCTCCAGCCCAATTTGGAGCTCTGAAGAACAAAGCTGCTGTGATCATTCTTATAAGTACTGAGTACTGTGTGCTAACTGATAGAGTAGCTTCTGCTTTGAATATTCTTTTTTTCTTTCTTTCTTGATATTGGGGATTGAACCCAGGGGCACTGAGCCACATCCCCAACCTTTCTTTCTTTCTTCTTTCTTTCTTTTTCTTTCTTTCTTTCTTTTAAGAAAGAGGGGACAGTGAGAGAGACAGAGAGAAAGAGAGAAGCAATTTTATTTAGTTTTTCATGTGACTTTCACTCTTCGAACACTTTGTTGTGTAGTGTACCTGGTGCTGGGGTTCGAACTCACGTACTTGTGCATGCCAGGCAAGCGCCGTAACCGCTGAGCCACCGCTCCAGCCCCCAACCCTTCTTTTTAGATTTTATTTTGAGACAGGTTCTCGCTAAATTGCTTAGGGCCTCTCCCAGTTGCTGAGGCTGGCTTTGAAGTTGCAATCCTCAGCCTCCTGAGCTGAGGATTATAGGTGTGTGCCACCGCACCTGGTTTGCTATGAACATTCTTGCACATGACTTTCGGTGAGCTCACTGCTGCTGGAATTACACCTAGCAGTTGAATTCCTAGGTTGTACATGTGCTGAGCTCAGCAGACAGGGTCCGTTTTCCAAAGCAGTTAAGATGTACGTCCTGACTGCCGGTGAACGTGAGTTCCAGAGCTGCTCATCCTTACCTACTTCACACTGAAAGTCTCTCATCTTAGTGCCAATGGGTGTATAGTGGTATCATGCTGTGGTTTTAATTTGCATTTGTCTGATGACTAATGGAATTGAGCACTTATCTTTTGTGAAGCATTGAGTCTATTGCCCATTTTTCTCTTGTATATATTTTTTACTTCAATTAATTTTTTTATTATTGATAAGTAGGAATTCTTATGTATTCTGGATATTAGGTTAGCCCTTTGATGGATAAATGATTTGGGAAATCTTTTCTCAAATAAATTTTACTTTGTGGAATATTATTACTATAACTAGAAACCCAATAGCACATGTCCCAGATAGTGGGATAGTGGGTAATTATAAAATAAGTAGAATAAAAATAAGATTATATATACATGAACAAAACTGCTATGAATACTGTATATATATATATATATATATATATATATATATATATATTCATGGTGCTGGGGATTGAACCCAGGAGCACTTTACCACTGAGCCACATCCCCAGCCCTTTTTATTTATTTATTTATTAAAGAGAGAAAGAGACAGAGAGAATCAATTTTTATTGAGTTTTTCACATGGCTTTCTTTGCTCTGACACTTACTTAGTTGTGTATGAGGGTGCTGGGGTTTGAACTCATGCATTTATGCATGCTGGGCAAGCACCATAACTGCCGAGCCACCGCTCCAACCCCTTTTTATTTTTTGATACAGGGTCTCACTAGGTTGCTGAGACTGGCCTTGGATTTGCAATCCTCCTGCCTCAATCCCCCTAGTCACTGGGATTATAAATGTGTGGCGCCAAGCCCCATTAGGATCACATGTCTACTTTCTAGTTAACTACCTTGCTAACTGGCAGCTGGGGCTGGAGTCCTGATCTAAGCTAAGGGAGGAATGAGCTGGTGAAAAAGAGGTGGAAACTTTTTCCTTGACGTAATCAGAACAGAGCTGGAAAAGAAACAACTTCTTTATTTTACTTTATTTTTTTGGCACTGAGGATTGAACCCAGGGGCACTTTACCATGGAGCCACATCCTCAGTCCTTTTTATTTTTCATCTTGAGACAAGGTCTTTCTAAATTGCTTAGGGCCTCACTAAGTTGCTGAGGCTGGCCTTGAACTTATGATCCTCCTGCCTCAACTTCCCACGTTGCTGGGATTACAGGTATGCACCACCATACCCAGCTATCTTATCATGTTTCTCTCCATGTTTATTGTCACTCCAGTGTACCCTTGGCATGATACATAGGAGGTCCTTGAACCTCCTATAAATTATGTCATGAGCCACCCACTTCCTGAGTCTTTGGAAAACCCAACTGTGTGAGAGGGAGCTGCAAAGAGGGTTTTAAGGAGGGGTTAACATAAATAGATGGACAAGTCAGAAAGATTGTTCGGTGGCAATATGGACAGAAGCAAATTGGAGGTGGGAACCCAAGTTAGCAGCAGCTGAGGAGGCCCAGGTGATGAGGCTGGAGGATCTAAACTAGGAGGGAGCAGGGCACTGGGGTGGGGGGACTGAAAAAATAAGAGGTGGAATCCAGGTGACTTGATGACCCATGTGTCAAGAGAGGGAAGGGAGTGCCGGGATTTCTAAGTTGGGCCACTGAGACAAGAGAGGTAGCAAAGAAAGGAGAGGAAAATTAAGTGGAGGGAAAAGGTGATGAAATCAACTGGGGCTTTGCTGAGCTTGAAGTGTTCACAGGACCCTGGAGGGAGAGTTCCTCCCTCCCTCCCTCCCTCATTCGTTACACAAATATTAACCAAGCAGGGTGCCAGGGTGCAGCAGACAAGATTCCAGCCCTGATGGAGCTTAATTTTTGCAGGAAAGACAGACTGAAAAGGGCAAAGACAAGCAGGCACGGAGGGAGCACAGGGGCAGCAGGGGAGGTGGGCATGCAAGGAAAACCACCAGGGAATAGTCAGAGGGGCAGAGGGAGGAAGCCGGTCACAGGAAAATGGGTTTAGAGATGTGAGGACCTGACCCGCTCACCCATTTCTCTCATCAGGCTTTATCTAGCCCCTTTTGTGTGCCAGGCTGAGTAATCAGAGGTGAACAGGAAGTCCCTGGCGGAGACAGGTGTGTGTTGTCAATCATTAAGCAAAGCTGCATGAGCAAGATTTGATGCAGAACACACGCAACCTACATCCTGCGGGCACCGAGGATGGGGACTCGCATTTCTGGAAGCTGCTGTGCGCTAGGCACTGGGGAAGGCTTCATGGAGGAGGGGGCATGGAGGCAGAGGAGCGGGCAAAGGCACTGGACACAAAGAGCTGGAGCCAGGGCACAGAAGTGGGAAGCTGAGCGGTGTGTGCAGGATGCAGAGCGTGCAGCGAGACTGGGCATGGCGTACGCGGGCAGGTAGAGCAAGCCAGGGGACCAGGAGCTGGGATGGGGTGATGGTCCTGCAGAGGGCAGGTGGATTCTGCAGGCGATGTGGGTCAGTGCAGGTTTTGAGGACAGTGCCTGTTAATCAGCAACATGCCACCAAGTGACCCCAGGGGCCAGGGCCATGGGAATTCTATGGGCAGAGTTTCCCTTCCCAACTCCACAGGGTTAGCAGCAAGCGCTTATTTGGTGGCCTTCACAAATGTGAAATCCACGCAGCCAAGAACATGCTGGATGAGGTCCTAGCAAAGGAGGTTCATCAGAGGAAGGTGTCCTGCAGGTAGGTGTGTGAAGAGGGACACAGAGGAGGGACAGGGCCAAGAGCAGTGAACATGAACTCTGGGATCGTGGGAGAAGCAGGCAGGGAACTGGGGACAGTTGCTAGGGGCAGGGGAGGGTGAGCAGACAGAGGCACCAAAACCTAGCCCTGCAGCCTGAACTCAGAGCCACCCTCTGAACCCGGAGCCCTAGGCTGACTGATGGCCTTCCCCTGCCCAGCCCTCCTCCTCCCGGAAGGCCCAGAGGCCTTGCCTTGCTTCTCAGTTACATGTCAGCCTGAGCTTGGAGCTCAGAGTTGGACTGAAGCCTGTGGGCTGGGGTCCACAGAAGTCGGGACTTCACAGATCTCTTGGCCCAACCCACAGGCTGCTCCTCCAGGTGCCCATAACGCTTTGGGCAAAAGTCATCTGGCGCCCCCTGCTGGCACCTCTGCTTCAGGAGCCCCAGTCCCTCCTCTGCAGCAGACACCATCTCTCTGCATGTCCTGAAAACATCTAGGGCCAGTTCCAGGCTGCAAGAGAGGTAGTGAGAAGCCCTGCCACGGCTGAGGTCTGGCTCGTGATATTTACCTGGACACCAGAGGCTGCCTAATTCATCTACGTCCCTTCATCCTTCACACAGCTGGGAGTGACTCTTTAAAAGCCTGTAGGTGGAACTCCTGGGTATCACAATATCAACTCTTGATACTCACGATGACTCAAATGGATCTTAAGGCAATAGGCTGAGTGCGAAACACCCATCTAGAAAGCTTGCATACGGCGTGATTCTATGCAGCACTCCCAGAATGAAAGAAAACATAGGGCTGGAAAAAGACTAAGTTGCCAGGGGTTTGGGAAGGGGGTGGGGGAATGTGAGGATAAAGGGGCAGCAGAGGAATTTCTTCTTTTCTCCTCCTCCTTCTTTTCCTTCTTGTGGTCCTGGGGATTGCACCCAGGGATGCTTTATCATTGAGCTGCATCCCCAGGCCTTTTTATTTTTTATCTTGCTAAGTTGCTAGGGTGGCTTTGAACTTGCAATCCTCCTGCCTCAGTCTCCAGAGCTGCTGGGATTATAGGCATGCACCACCGTGCCTGGCTATCCGTCTGGGTTTTGATAATGCCCTACAGCTATTTAAAATGTCACCATGGGAGAAAGTTGGGAGATGGGTACATGGGACCTCTCTACTATTTATCCAACTTCTTGTGAGTTGGTAATTCTTTCAAATAAGGATTATAAAAAGAAAAGGCCACGTTGTCCATCTGGTCATCGCCACCTAGTGGTGCTCAGTGGCCAGTACAGGATGAAGTCCATGCTCCTAGTGGACCATGGGGACCCTCAGGGTTCCGCCTCTTCTTGAAATGGAATTAGCCAACTTCCTTAGCAAACCAAGCCCTGCTCTGAGGCTGGCAGCAAAAGAAGAGTGTCCAGTCTTGGAGGTCTCAGCCCCAATTCCACCTGGCAGGGGCCCCATTGCTAATCCAGTAGGTCCCCTCCTGTTCTGGCCTGCTGGGAAAGCTCTGCCACCTATGGTGTTCTACACCCCAAAAGGACAAAGTCCCCTCCCCCATAGTGCTGCTGAGCTAAAGTTTTGGGGGGAAACTGTTTCAGAGTTCCAGGAGCAAAGCACACATCTAATGTGCTGTCCTGCCCATCAGACAGTGTGGCTATACCCTGGGGTCTCCTCTACATCTCTTCTCTGTCTGGCTCCTGCTGGTCCCACCACAGAGGCTGTCTCATCCCAGATCCCAGAAAGATTCTTGGACCTGAGGAATTAAGACTAGAGAAGCTTCATGAATGTTCCTTCATCAGGTTGGGGCCATGCAAGTTACATATGTCTCATTTTATAATCATAAGAAGTTTCTGAGTAGTTGTAGATGTCTTAATTCTATGGAGGAACATGAGGTGAGCAATTTGCCCATGATCGCTCAGTAGGAAGCGGCAGGTCTAAGTTTGAAGTCCGTTGCCTTTCATGTGTTAATTCGTGGTATTTATTGAATATCTGTTAGGTGCCAGGCAGAGAGCTAGCTAGCTGCTGGGCGCTCGAAGGTGAGCAATGGAATTCCCCCTCCTGGGGCTTGGTATCATGGGGTCTCAGGTGTGTGCTCTGGCCAGACTGCTCTTGGAACCATGCAATTATCCTCTCATGCAATTCACGGCTGCCCCGTGAAGCTGGTGCTGCTACTGCATTTCCATTACCTGGCTGGAGGAACGGGGTGCATCGCAGAGTCCATAGATGAGAATCCAGAGCTGGAGAGTCCATCTTCTGCCACTAGGTTATACTGCTTGAGGAGTGAGGAGGTGACTGGAGACTGGCAGGGACCAAGCCAGACAGGCCATGCTAAAGCTTATGGTGGTGTCCCAAGATAAGTGGAAAGCTTTTTTGTTTTTGATACCAATGATTGAACCTAGGGCACTCAACCATTGAGCCACACATCCCCAGCCCTTTTTATTTTTTCTTTTGAGACAAGGTCTCGCTAAGTTGCTCAGGACCTAAGTTGCTGAGGCTGGCTTTGAATTTGTGATCTTCCTGACTCAACCTCCCAAGTTGCTGGGATTCCAGGTTTGTGCCACCAAACCCAGTGAGTGGGAAGATTTTTAGGTACAGCAGTAATCAGGTATGTCTTAAAACAAGGCGGGATAGGGTGGGAGCACAGAAGATGGGGGCTGGAGAGAAAGCTGGGTCTGGGCTCCCCTAGACCGAGGTGAAACACTGTGATGAAGAGGGGTGGATCAGGAATTGGAGCAGTAGCTCCGCAGTTACAGTGCTTGCCTGGCATGCACAAGTATACAGGTTCTAACCTCAGCAACACGTATACAACGAAGTGTTGGAGGAACAAAGTCATGTGAAAAACTAAATAAAAATTGCTTCTCTCCGTCTTCCTCTTTCTTAAAAAAAAAAAGAAAAGAAAAAGAGGAGTGGATCAGAGAGGAGGAATTGACCAGGACTTGACAACCATCCGGTAGAGTATACGGAGAGAGATGGCGATGGAGAGTGAAGGTCATGTTCCCAGATTTTACCACGTACCCTGGAGCTTAACAGAGCTATTTCCTGGGACAGGTAAAAGCGCTACAGGAAGGGGCTAGAGCACTGGCTCAGAGGTATTTTACTTGCCTGGCATACATGAGGACCTAGGTTTGAACCTCAGCACCACATACACAACTGAGTGTCGGGGCAGAGAAAGCCAGATGAAAAACTTAGTGAAGTTAATTCTTTCTCTCTCTCTCTCTCAAAAAAAAAAAAGTGCTAGAGGAAGACCCAGTTTGGAAAAAAATCATGAATCCAGTCTTGGTCTGAGAACTGTCCCAGAGCAGATGTCAGAACATCAGGAGGATTTAAGGGTTGAGCGCTTCGAGGAGCAGGCTGGCCTGTGTAGGACTTCAGGAGTCACTGACACCATGGGTGTTAACAGTGTCACTCTGGGAGGGAGGCTGGGGGAGGAGGTCTGGCCTGGAGGACTCCACCTTTCTTGGCTGGGCAGCAGAGAGGGAGATGCTTGCCCAGAGCTAGGAGCAAAACAGGGAGGCAGGGGAGCAAGTCACGAGTAGATCATTTCTAGGAGGGTGTGGTCCACTGAGGATGGTGTGCCTAGGACAATAAGCTTGGAGACCAAAACTGTCCAGCAGCTTTTGATGTGGAGTCATTGCTGAGCCTGGGCAGCTTGTGTGTTCTGAAGTGTGTGGGGTTGGGGGTGAGCAAGTAGAGTGGAGGGGACATCTTTCAGGAAGTTTGTGAAGGGGGGACATGGCTGCAGATGCAGAGAGATGTGGGGTGAAGGAGAGAATCCTCAGCATGTACCCCTGGTGCGGGAAGGGCCAGTTGGGGGTTGTAGAGGATGCTGTGGGTGCCACCCCGATTCCTTCCTCCAGAACTGAAGCACCCATTTCTCTAGCTGCAGGGAAGACTGGCGGCTGACAGTTCTCATCTGAGCCGCTTTCCAGGATGACCCCTGGGTTGAACAGAGCTGTTTTGATCAAATCTATACTTCTTCTTCTTCTTTTTTTTTTTGTACCAGGGATTGAACTCAGGGACATTTAACCACTGAGCCACATCCCCAACCCTTTTTTTATTTTGAGACAGGGTCTCGCTAAGTTGCTTAGGGGCTTGGTAAACTGCCGTCTGGCTTTGAACTTGCGATGCTTCTGCCTTAGCCTCCCAAGCCACCGGGATTACAAGTGTGCACCATGGTGCCGGGCTCCTTCTAGTTCGAGTACAAATGTGTTCAATCAAGTTATCAGTGGCGGAATATCTGCCCTTTTCTGCCTTAGACTGGAATGGGGTCCTTGCTGCAGGACTGCTCTAGAAGGCACGGGTCTGAACCCTTTGTCTATGGTTCCCCCCACAGGATGAAGAACCTACAAGGCTCTCTCAGAGGTTGGATCCTTCCTTGAAACAAGGCTGGCTATCTGCAGGTCCCCAGAAGGCCCTGTCTCAGTGGCCCAGGCTCACTTCCTCCTGTGTCACCAGTGAGGTAGCCAAGTGACAGCTGGATTTTGTGCTCAGGGACTGGAACATCCTCCAGTCTACACGTGAGACAGGATGGCTCTGAGGGTGGGAAGATAAGGGCAATAGGTTGAAGGCCAGGACTAACTCTTCTCATGCCACCACTTGGAAAGCCAAGTGGCTCTTGGAAAGCCACGTAAGTTCAACTTAGAACCCAGCCTTCCAAGTCATTATCCAAGCACATTTGTCAAAGTAGGAGAATAGAACATATTTTATTTAACAGTTGTTAGCTTGATTGATAACTTTTAAATATTTAGACATATGGAATGAGGCCTCCATTTGAACTCCTGCCTTGCCCCTTGGCATCAGGGGTGGGCTTGGATGTCACCCACTGGACCCCTAAGCTCCACCAAGACAGACAGCATGTATGTATCCCTGCCCCAGAGCCCAGTGCCGGGCACACAAGAACGAACAATACATATTGACTGTGAGAACAATGGGGCATCCAAGTAAAACGCTAGGCATGGGTCCGATGCCTAATAAATATCACCTGCTGCTGTTGGTTGGGTCTGGGGGACCGAGATCCATAAACTGAGGTGGTTTGTGCATGAAAAGGGAAGGGGTCTGCTGGCGCCAAGGTGCACCTCTCCTTTCCTGAGGTTGTCCCCCACCCCTTGCAGGCTTCTCCCAGCTCTTCCTGGAAGGGTGGCCACCAGGTAGGGGCACTTGACATTTCTCCTCTCCCCAGAGAAAAGCTGGGACAGTTTCCCTCCTTGCCTTCAGGAACCTCCCCAGGCCCAGGCCCAGACAGGACATACCCAGCTGAGTTTCTATAATCTGTCCATAGGCCCATGCTGGGGATGGGGCTGGGAGCCTCAAAAGATTGATTACCCTCCCTGGAGGCTGTGCCCTGGCAGAGGAGGAGCCTTTGCTGGGGAGTCAGATCACCTGTGGGATCCTGTACAAGTCACTCTGCCTCTGCAAGCCTCAGTTTCCTCATCTGTAAAATGGGATTAAGTGTGGAAAGGTGCACATCCCGTGCAGGTGCAGAGTGCATCCAGTGGGCATGGAGAACTTCCACAGGACACAATGAATCAGGGGGCACAGCTGCGCAGCCCCAAACAGGAACCCTGACCTTGCCAGCCAAGAGCGTCATCACTGAGGCCTGAGGAAGGCAGGTTCAGCTACCGGGCTGGAGGGAAGCTGTCAGTACTACTTCATGACGGCCATAGGGCCTACACAAGGGGCCACCAGGGTCTCTGTGAAGGCCTCGACCAGGTGAAGGCCTGAAGAAGCCAGGGAGGTCCTCTCCAAATTCCTCCTCCCAGCTGGAGTCCCAGAAAACAAAATTCTCACCCTCCACATTCTCGCACAGCCCACTAGGCGGCGCTGTAATAAAGAACCTGATTAACCCCGAATTGATAATGCGAGGAGGGGGGAAAAAATCACATTTTGCGAACTGCCCACCAGGGGTCACCATACCCTCAGAACCGAGGGGTACAAACGGCACAGTGCCTGCAGACCACGGGAAGCCGAGGGCCTCAGGGAGAAAGTCCAGCCTCGCCAGGACCACGGTCACTGCCCCCAGTTCCAGGTCCGTGGTCAGTGGGGCGGGAAGATGTCTGAGCACTGCTGCAGGATGAGCTCCACCACCTGGTTCTGGAACACCATGGTCATGGGCATGCTGGTCTCCTCCTTCTCTGGCCGCAGTAGCGTGGGTCCGAACACTATGGCCACACTCTGCACCGACATGCGGTTTTGCTCGCCGTGCTCGATCACCCTGCAGCGGGGTGGAGTGGGATCAGGGCCCATGCCTGGGGCAGGCTGGGGGCTCTGGCCAGGACCCGCCTCTGGCCGCTTGGCTCACCTGCACAGGTGCTGAAAGAGCAGCCGCAGCGTGTCGTGGTTGGGGGCTGGCAGTGTGCGCACCAGGTCACGCACACAACGGCTTCGCTGGGCTTGATCCTGCAGCTCTAGGCATGGGAAGCGTCAGAGGGGAGGGAGGGTTGGCTGGCACGAGGGGAGGGGGCCCACAGGTCCCCCCTGCCCTCATCTCCCGCTCCCCCAGGTTCTCACTGATGGCTGCAATGAACTGGCAGAAGTGTGAGAAGGGAAAGAGGGGCTCGGGCAGCTCCCGGAAGAAGAGCTTCAGAGCGCCAGTGATGACGTGGACGTCTTCCCAGCGCCCGTCGTCCAGGTCCAGACGTTCATCTACGGTGAAGGGGGGGGAGGGGATGAGGCGAAGGTCAACGTCCCTTTGCACCTTCAGGCTCTGACGCAGGGATTGGGGACAAGCCTCACCGTGGTCCACCCTATAGCGCAGCTTCTGGATGGTGGCCAGGTTTCCACTGATGCGGTACAGCCCGTCGATGTCCAGCCCTGGGTGAGAGGAGACGCTAACTCCAGGAGTGGCTGGAGCCCCTGGTGATCCACTCTGGGCCTCCCATCCTTTCTACCTCTATCCTGCGCCCACACAGGGATCTCTATCCCTTGTCCTAGAAGGAGGCCGTCAGTCGCCCGAGGGCCCTGCCCAGCTGGCAGCCGCTCATACCTCGGGCCTCCACGGTGCGGATGCACTGCTGCACGAAGTGTGGCACCGAGCTCCTCTCGCGCTCACACAGCTCGGCCAGCGGGCAGCCGAACACCTGGTCTGGGGAAGAGGCATGTCAGTGTCGCCCAGCAGGAGCCCTGGCCCCTGCCCTGGCGAGGGCGAGCCGCCATACCTCTGATGTAGCCCCTCTCGCGCAGCGACTGCAGCGTGGGCCGCCTGGTTAGGAACTTGCGGAGTTTCTGCCGGACCTTGCTCAAGTCGCGCTCCTGGCCTCCAGGGCTTAGAGCCGGTGTGGCTGCTGCAGGGAAGCATAGGACCCGGTCAGTGGGTGGCATCAGGGTTAGCACAATGGACCCCAGCCAGTGTGGCACCTCCTGGCTACTCCCCAACCAGCCTCCGCACACCTGCACTGGACCGAGTGTCATCCTCTCTCTCCCGCCAGTTTCCCAGGCGCTCACTGGAGCCGAAGTCCGCGCTGCCGGTCTCACTTTCCTCCTCAAGGGGCAAGTCTGCAGACTGGAATTACACAGCCTCAGGAGGAAGGGTCTAGGGCCAGCAGGGGTTCTCTCCAGGAAGGGACAAGGAAGGAGAAAGCCATCCCTGCAGGTCTGCCCAGAAGACCCCCCACGTAGAGTTCTCTCTTCTCTTAACCAGCTTAATTTCCCTCCTGTGCTTCAGGGAATCTCAGAATTGTCACTTGAAGCCGGGTGTGGTGGGCATGCTTGTAATCCCAGCAACTCCAGAGGCTGAGGCAGGGGAATCTCAAGTTCACAGCTAGCCTCAGCAACTTAGCCAGGCCCTACGCAACTTAGCAAGACTCTGTCTCAAAACAAAATATAATAAGGGCTGGGGATGTGGCTCAGTGGTTAAGCAACACCCCTGGGTTCAATCCCTAGTGCCCCCCCCCCCAAAAAAAAGGAATTGTCACTTATCTTGTCTGCAGAGAATCCCTAAGGTGTTGGAGAGTCTTATTGCTCTCTCCCACCCCTTACATTGGCCGCCCTATACCCACCTCCCAGCTCCTGGCCCCTCCTCCCACATTTTTCTCAGCACCTGTATGCATACCTCACTAGACATGAATTTGCAGTTCTAGCTGGGCTGGAGCACTGTCTACAACTCCCTGCATCTGGATTTCTACTTCTAGTAATGCAGCCAAAACCCACACAACATGTTGACTTGTAGGGACTGAAGAGTCAAAACGCCCCAGGTCATTGCCAGGTGAATAGTTGTCACAGGGGGCCTCACCATCTCTACTTATGTAATTGATACTTTGAACCTACAAAATGGTAGACTCGTGCAGCAATCCTTTTCAGTCGTATCTTCTCATTTTAGTGTGTCACTCTGGCCTGAGGCTAATTCTCAAAGTATATACTTTTCCTTCTGCCTCCTTTGAAATGGGAAATTCCTCTAGGATGCCTCCTGCAGAGTCCTCTTGCAAAGACAACCTAGAGACTGGATTCACATGCTTAGAGAAGACCCTTTCTTCAGCAGCCCACCATGCCATCCTGGCTCTAAGGGGGACTGCATTTGCACCCACTGGTGTCATGGTGTGAGCAGAGGGCCCTACCAAGGCTGCCCTGCATAATGGCTGGCCACCCGCTCCCCACCAGCCCTGGAGATCCCAGACTCTGCCTACCAGCTCCTGAATCCCCTGGGCAATGGCTTTGTGCCAGGTGCTGATGATGGCCTCTGAGTCATGCTGGATCAGGTACTCCGAGCCATCACGGCTCTGCAGCTGTAGGGGGACAGAGGTTACCTGGTCAACTCTGGTTCCCTGAGTCTAATCTGGGGCAGGCTGGGATGGGGTTACAGAGAGGGAGATAACCTATTCCTGCCCCCAGGGACTCATAACCTCACCCCAGTTTGAAGTCTTCCTCCTCATTTTAAGCTGTGGGTGACAGAACCTGTTACAGGTGAGCAAATTGAGGCTCAGCGAGGTTGGCAACTTCCTCACAGGCACACAGCTAGAGCAATGGAGTCCAGTTCTGCAGGGCTCAGGGTTCTGGTATATTTCCTCATACCCCAGCCTGTCTCCCTATGAGCCACAGGACATGGCAGGCCTCACCCAGAGGATTGGTAAAGAGAAAGAAAGAACGGAAGAAAGAAAGAAAAGAAAGAAAGGAAGGAAGAAGGAAAGAAAGAAGGGAAAGGAAGGAAGGAAGGAAGGAGGAAATCTGTGGGAAACCCTGGAAGCTGGAACTATAGTGAAGAAAACATGGGGAGATGGGACTAGAGTGGTGGTTGGCTCAGCAGTACAGTGTTTGCCTGGCATGCATGAAAACCTGGGTTTTTTTTTTTTTTTAAGAGAGAGGGACAGTGAGAGAGACGGAGACAGAGAGAAACAACTTTATTTAGTTTTTCACATGGCTTTCGTTGCTCCAACACTTAGTTGTGTACGTGGTGCTGGGGTTTGAACCCGGGTCCTTGTGCTTGCCAGGCAAGCGCTGAACCGCTGAGCCACTGCTCCAGCCCTGAGAACCTGGGTTTGATCCCCAGCACCACATACACAACTAAGTGTCAGAAAAACAAAAACCGGGTGAAAATCTAAATAAAATTATTCTCTCTTTCTCTCTCCCTCTCCCTCTCTCTCTCTTAAAAATACAAAACAAGAAAACATGGAGAGAGAGGATCTGAAAAGACCATGGGGCCTGCTACAGCACCCAGGTGCCAACCCCCATGCTCTTCTGGCTCTAGGGACAAGCTGTGGTCACTGGCACGGCCAGGCAAGAGCTCTAGGGAAAAGGAGCCCAGAGGTTCCTGGGATCCAGGAATCCTGGAGATAATAAGCCACCTCCCTCACACACACTGAGGACCTCTGAGTGTTGCCCCAGCTCTGTGGCCAGAAATTCCTAGCCTGTCCCTTACTCCAGCAGGGCAACATGTCCATGCGCAGCATAATGGACATGTTCATCAAGAAGTATAGATGAATCAAAACACCAGAGGGAAACTTTCTGCCACAGGGTTGCCGGCTCACAGCTTTTCCAACTTGGGTGAATGGCTAATCAGTCTCCGGATCTGAGGACCAGGCACGCCAGGTTAGTGGGGACGGCTGGCTGTGGAAGTGCACACCAGCCCTGCCCTTTAGGACCAGTGTGTGGCAGGCACAGCAGAACCTGTCTCAGACAGCAGGGAACAACTTCTCGGATCAGACAGGACTCTTTTGGCTGCCCTCCTTTTAAAATTATACTTGAATACCATGTAAATGTTTTTAAAAATGAAAAAAAAAAGTTGGGTGTGTGCTTCCGTGGTAGAGCGTGGCCTAGCGCGCTTGAGGTCCTGGGTTTGACCCCAGCAACCACCTTAGTCTTCTTCACTATCTTCTCCTCAATTCCTCTCCATCTTGACGCCATCTCTAACTTGTTTTGCCTGGTCCTGGCTTTTCTGTGGATTTTGCCAGGTCACCATCTGCGTTACACCTTTCAGGGACTGAGGTGGGAACATGAATAATTTCAAAATAAGACCACAGGGGTACAGTGAATGGCCTGGCACTGCAAAGACCTGGGATCTTCTCGTCTTCCTGCTGGGGGAGCCCAACAAACTCCCCATTGCCCTGGTTTATTCAGTGGGGACCCAGTCCAGCTGCAGCAGCTTTCCAGACCCATCCTGTCAGAGTAAGCAGCTGGGGACAGTTTCCTATCTGTCCATCAGGCCAAAGCGGCTGGGAGGACTGCATCCATCCTGGTTCTCACCACCCTCTGAGTCGAGCACTATTGATTCAGTTCCTCCAGAGGGAGTGGCAGAATCCACAATGCCAGAAACATAGACAGATCCCCAATTCTCCCCAGGTCCGCCTTCCTGGAGCTTACCTTCCTTCCCCACTCACCTCCAGCACGTTCTTCTTACTGGATTTATCTTTGGAGGCCCAGGAAAGTGAGGCCCCCTTCAGCTCCACTGTGTACTCAGGGGTGGAGAGCTTGTAAGGCTGCCTCTGTAGGAGGGAGGACGATAGAGAGCAAGGTTATGGGGAGCCCACAGCTCAAATGGGCCTGCTATAGCAGCCAGGCTCCAACCCCCATGCTCCTCTGGCTCTAGGGACAGGGTGGGGTCACTGGCATGGCCAGGCAATAACTCAAAGGAAAGGAGTCCTAGGGTGCCTGGGACCCAGAGATCCTGGTGCTTCTTAGCCGTGGAGCCTGCTGCCTGCCCACCCAGGGAAAAATGGAGAAAGGAGCACAGCCAGCCCCTATGAGCTGTCCAACCTGCTACCATCCCCGAGGCACTTGTCCTGGGATGAATCTGCAGTCATTACCCCTTCCCTGCCAAGGCACATCTCCTTTGACACTCAGGGACCATTCTCTCAGGACCTGGCCTTTTCCAAACCGGATTAGGCAAAGATGAGAAGGGACAGTCCCTGCCCAGGGCCCAGGTCTCACCAGGCCGCCTGCAGCTGAGGTCTTTGAGTCCTTGAAGAAGGTCAGGACGCCACCCTCCAGCACTGTCCAGGAGGCACTCCAGTGCTTCTTCCTGAATGGGGTGGGGAAGTGGAGGGGAGCAGGGCTTCAATTTCTTCCTGGGCTGAGGCCCCCTCCCACCTCCCAAGGAGGGCTAGGGCTCAAGAACAGAGTATGGGGTCCCCACCTGGGAGGGTCGGACTCCTGCCTCTAACAGCTGGTACCCAAAGGACCTTGGACAAGTCACTTTATCTCTCAGTGCCTCAGTTCCCCCCCAGTACTGCACATGAACTTGCTATGAGGATTAGTAGGAGTCAAGCATTTGGGAAGTGCTCAGGGGTGGGCCCATCTGGTCAGGGTGCAGATGGACTCTGGGCTCTCACCGGAGCCGCTTCCCCTTGTCCACTGTTTTGGTGCGATGGAGCACACCTGCCTTGTCCAGTGTCTTGATCTAAGAGATAAGAGGAAAGAAGGAGTGAGACAAGAGGGTCTGAGGCTAGTCTCCCCTTAAGTTTGCAGCTCTCTAGGGGCTGACCCTGAGTATTCACCAAGTCCTCTTCACCAGCCCAGAGGTAAGGGTGGGGTGCAGGTGATGCCTGCTCCTCCAGAAGCAGGGCCCAGTGCTGGGCCTAGGGAACAGGCAGGTATATCCCTTCTATCCTGCCCCCAAGACCTCCATGCCCCTTCCCTTACTTTCTCCTCTGGAGGGCTGGTCTGGACTGGGGTGTCACTGTCTTGGTTGGATTTGCAGATGCTTCGAGGGGCAGGGACAGGGACCTGGGGAGAAATATACTGTCATATATAATCCTCTCCACTCCCCAGTGCCCTCCCTTCACCAGCTGGTTACCTGGGGCAGCTCCCACCGAACAGAGGAGTCTTCAGGGTTGTAGAAGTATGGCTTCCCCTCTTCGTTCTCCAGCCTCACCCACTGTGGGGACAGGGATTATTAGGTCCCTGGGCCCAGCTCAAGAGAGAGGGGACACAGAAGTTCCCTCCAACCAGATAGCACCAAGATAGCACCAGGGCCAGGTGCAAGCCACCTGGGGCTGGCCTGGGGTCTGCGTGGGAGCTCTTAGCGAGGAAAACTGCCGGGAGCGATCCTGTGGTTGTCTGGGCCCATTCGCCTGCAGCCCCTACCTGCTCTTGGGTGAACTGGTTGGTGTAGAGCATTTGCTTGTCGGAATTGATGTGACAGGACCAGCCTGGGGGTGCAGCCAAGGGAGAGGCAGCATCGGGCTCACTGAAGGAACCCACGGGGGAATAGTCCTCTTCGGGGTAACTGGTCAGCAATTCGGGGTAGTCCGTCTCAGGGGTAGGGGGCTGCGGGAGTAGAAGATGGAGTCAGCCGTCTCAGGGCCAGTCCGTGCCCTCCCCCCACCCGCCCCGCAGAAGACTCGCCCTATCAGGAGGCGGGGTGGGAGGTGCTGGGAGACGCCCCTGCCACTTGGCCCCGCCCCTCCCCGCCCTCCGGGAGCAGACCCGCCCTATCAGGAGGCGGGGTGGGAGGTGCTGGGATGCGGCCTCTCCCAGGAGGCCCCGCCCCTCACCCTCTGGTCCATGGGGCTGCCGGGGCTCAGGCTGGGCTGCATCTCCTCGGCTTCGTCCTCAGGCTCGTCCTCCCAGGCCGTCTCTCCTGTCAGCGCGTTGTAGAAGAACACCCTGCGGCTCTCTTCATCCCAGTACTGGCTCCACTCGGCCTCAAGGCTCTCGCGACTGCCCACCGAGGCCGGGGACGTGGCGGGGCTGGCGGCACCCTCTGCAGCCTCGAAGGGCGACTCCCAGGTGGTCACGCCGGTGTCGGGGTTGTAGTAGTAGGGGCGTCCGGTGCCCACATCCGTGTGCGTCTCCCACAACGGGCTGGGGTGGGGGGCCGCGGCCGCGCGCGGCGAGGTGGCCCGAGGTTGCCGCTCTATGTTCGCGTACACTGGCTCCGGGGGGTCGTCCGCCTGTGCGAGGAGGGAAGAGAGGTGACTTTCAGGGGGTCTCCAGGGTCACACAGTGCTCACTTGGTCACTTGCCACCTGGGCGACCTTCAGCAAGTTCCATTCTCTTTCTGCCTCAGTTTTCCTGGGTGTAAAATGTCTGCCCTGGCCAGGTGCAGTGGCGCACTCCTGCAATCCCAGGGACTCTGGAGGTGGAGGCTGGAGGATCTCAAGTTCAAAGCCAGCCTCAGCAATTTAGCCAGGCTCTAAGCAACTTAGCGAGACCTTGTCTCAAAATAAAAAATAAGAACGTGCTGGGAATGTGGCTCAGTGGTAGAGGGAGCCCAAGTTCAAACCCTTAAGCCCCCCTCACCCCCCCAAAAGTCTGCTGTGCCCATTCCAGAAAGTGCAGTTATGAGAGAAAATAAGGAAATGTCCTTGAAAGTGTTTTGTGAAGTAGTGCGGCAGATGGGTGGGATAATTACATCAATTAGTTATTAACAATAATAAAACACTGATAGCCAAGTTCTCACCACCATGTAATCACAGATGCAAGCTGGGCCGGAGCAGAGAAAGGGCCAAGTACCTGTTCCTTCTGTGGTCCCCTTTCTTGTATTTGCTGCATTCCACAACCCCACTGAGAGCTCCCACCCCTCCTGCTCTTCCAGATCAAAAGGAGCTGGGATTGCCCTGCTGCCCTAACTCTGGATTTGGGGCTGGAACTTTCCAGTTTGTTGTTTGCAGGAGGCAGAGAGAGAACAGCCAGATGGGCTAGAGAGGGGGCAAACATAGGTGAGTCCCCTTTTCATTTCAAAGATGGGGCCTGTCACCTGGAATACAAGCCTGGCCATGCCTGGGAACCCTTAAGGAGCAGAAACTTACCTGATTCACACCTTGTGGCTCCCAGCTGGCTGGTGGCAGGGCAAAGTCAAAGCCCTTAAGCAGGCCCCAGAGGCCACCTATCCCAGCCTGCCCTTATACCTTATTTCCTGCCACTCCTTGCCCCTTACCATGAACTTTGAGCTCTACTGGCACCCTCCAGTCCCCACCCTGTCACCTGCAGGTGGTGGCTCATTCAGTCAGCCCCATCTCTGCCCCTTCACACCCAGCTGACTTTTCTTCAGGAATCAGCTCAGGTGCCAAGTCCAAGACCTATCCTGAGAGGTTCCTCCAGTGTGCCCAGCATGCCCAGCACTACATGCCCCCCAGAGGGATAGATAATGACATCAAACCCTAGGCAGCAAAAAAGCATGTTGGGATTAATACTGTTTTCTAAGGGTACATAATGCTCTAGGGAAAATGGCAGATCTATTATAATTCAAAATGTGCATTTTTGGAAATCATCCAAAATACTAACAGAGATCCTAGCTGAGCAGTGTGTTTCTAGGCACCAGGAATGTAGCAGTGGACAAATGGCCACAAATACCCACACTGGCAGCGCTGACCCTTGAACGCACCTGTGTGTAAACGGTCGTGGCAGGGTTAAGTGAAATGGACCGTGAGAAAGCGAAGGCACTGTCAGAGAAGGGGGATTGCAGCTGTAGACAGGGTGGCCAGTCCCCAGGCACCCAGGGGCTAGGGAGGGCGGGGACAGTAGTCCACCAGTTCCTTACTCCTCTATTTCACCCCTCCAGGCTCCTGTGCTGCTGAGCTGGGATTCTCCACTCCTCCCTCCTCACCAAAGGCCTCATGTGGCACCCTATATTCCAACCACACCAGGCTCTCACCCACCTCCAACACAAAAGGCACCTTCCTTCCTCCACGGCTGTGCTCTATCCATTCTCTTAGCCTGGATTCCCTTCTCTCACTCCCCGTCTGTCCACCCAAATCCTGCCCCTCCACTAGCCTCAGTTCACAAGACTCTCGGGAGAGAGATCTAACCTGCCCACCCTCTTCTCCTTCCTCTGTTAGGGCCCACCGGTACTCCGCCTTGGTGGTCAATGAGCTGCCCACCTGTCTGTCCATTTCTCCTCTGCCCAGCCAAGGCAGGAATTTCTGGAGAGCAAAATGCAAGATAATGCCCCCATTCACCCACAGCAGGTGGGCCAATGCCCACGAAGCACACAGCAGATCTGCCAAAAACACTACTTTAATACACAAATCAATCCTAGGCCAAATGTCAGATACACACACACACACACACACACACACACCTGGGAGCAAGAACTTCCTGAGAATGAGGGGTTGAGCCATAACCCAATAGATTCCCTGGGAAGACAGGATGGAGACCACAGGAGAGGAAGGTGAGCCAGAGGCACTCCTGCCCACCCCAGCTAGAGCTACTGGGCCAGTGGCCTGGCCCCATGGGTTGGGAGGACCCATGGAGGGAGGGAGATGTGGAAGCTACTGGGTTCTTGGGAGCAGGGATTTCCATACCCTAACAGGTACAGAGATTTCAGAGACAGTTTAGGTCCCCAATGTGACAGAGCTGTCACAAAGAAGAGAATATGCAGAATCACACTGTGGCGGGTAGTTAGGACCCTTGGAAGGAAGCATTCTCAGGACAGGGCTGCCCCAGTCACAGGCTCCTTTGGCAACAGTGAGGGCCCCTCAGTGGAGGCAAGCAGGTATCTCTAGGAGGCCACAGCCCTAGCGAGGAGGCAGAGCCACAGTGCAGACTCTTCACGAGCTCCCACGACACTAAGATAGAGCTGCTTCTCCATCCTGGGAGGGCCTTGGCTGGGTTCTGACCGGTTCCTGGGGACCAGGTGGGGCCAGGCCCTCCAGTTGGCCTTCAAGGGGTCATAGCCCCCATGATGCTAAGATAGAGCTGCTTCCTTTTCCTGGCAGGGCCTGATACCCACCTCCTGGAGGACAAGTGCAGCCACAGCCCATCAACAGGGCTCTGACTACAGCACCGAGGGCTCTTGAATTGTATGCTAGAGACACAGGGGATACCAAGTGGGAAAGAGGAAGTTACTCCCCACCTCAGGACAGAAGACAGAGCAAGAGGGACCCCCGGCTCTCACCATATCCGGCCGCCGGGCCCCGCACACTTCCTTGAGCTGGGTACCCCTTTGTCTCCAGGTCCCTCCCCATTTCCACAAACAGGCAGCAGCACTGGCTCTCTTGCCCAAGCTGAGGACCTCAGTATCTCTCTGCCATCTTCTCAGACAGACAGGGCTCAGGAGAAGAAAAGAGATGAGAAAGGAAGAGTCTCTGACTTCCTGAGACTCCCTGCTCTGAAGACTTACCTCACCCAGCTCCCAACAGGGCTGGGGGATGGAAGCTCACACGCAGCCCCTCGACCCCAGAAAGTCCTCTGCTGCCGGCATCAAAGGCTGAGCTTGCCCCCAAGGCCAACATCCCTACCTGTGCCCGCAGGGCCCGACTCTGCCTCCTGGTCAGTTTGGCAATCATATCCACCATTCTGTCCCCTCTGAGCTGCTGGGATGGAGCCCTGGGAAGATTTGGGGGGTGGAGCCAAGGGACACAACCCCAAGGCTGGCACAGGGCAACAGGGAAACAAGAAGTTGCCTTGAGATGGTGGTATGCTGAGAGTGTAGCCCGTTTCCTGTCAGGGTTGCGGAAGTGCTGCCCCAGACAGAGGCTGCTGAGGCAAAGGGCGGGGGACCTGCAGGTTGTGGGTGTTTTTATGCACTGGCTGCCCACCCAGTGCTTCGAATCCCAAGAGGAGTTCTGAATCCCAGGCCCAGACAGCACAGAGCCTGTCAGAGTCACAAGTAGGGTGATGGGATGCAACACAGATAGGGACCAGCAGAAGGTGCAGCTGAGCGCTCTGGGCTGGCCTGCAGTAGTAATTCCTGGGCTCGAAACAGGACAATAAGTGGCTGCAGACTCTCCCAAGGCTAGGGAGGATGTGAAGGGAAAGAGGAAGCTTGCAGGGGAGGCGAGGGGTTCCCAAAGAGGAAGAGGCCCGGGCAGATGTGGTATTAGGGAGCTGGTGTCTGGACCCTGCATGCCACATAGAAGACAGGAGCGGTTCTGACCACACCACTATCTGCCTGCTGACTGCTAGATCTGTCTTCTCCAGACTCCTCCCCTCCCCCTGCCCACTCTCCTCCCTCTATCCCTCCCCTAGGTGGGACCCAGATCTCAGCCATGCACAGTGGGCACAGCGCACCCTGGGAGAGAAGCTGCTTCTGCTGTTCCCAGCCAATGGGGACCATCTCGGCTCCCCTCTCCCTCTCACAGCTGCTTTCTCCCCAGCCCCAAAGGCCAGGCTCTGACTACAGAGGCTGCCCAATCCCAGCCCAGGCTCTGCCCTGTTTTACCATTTCAGCAATCCTCCTGCCCCCATCCTGGCTCACTGTTCCTACCTTGAGACTAGGGACACAGATAGGCACACATATGCTCCCCTGTGAGTGGGGCTCTCCCAGCAGACTCATCTCTGTTTGCCAAAGGCCAGAGATTGGCTCTCAGGCCCAGCAAGAGAAGGTGATGACCGCAGAGGCTCCCCTGGGGGCACACAGAGGAGGGGCAAGGGAAGTGTCAGAGGGAACCAGCTGCACATCACCCCGTTAGCCCTCACCTTTCTCTCCCAAACCCTGCTAGGAAGGGATGGGGCAGGAGCAGGCTTGAAAGGGAACCCATGTCCCCTGGGTGAGACAGAAGACCTCCAAATCAGCCACTTCACCCAGGCACTGTCTCTGGGACTGGTGAGAAACATGAATTCCTTTTTTTTTTCAGGGCTGAGGACTGAACTCGGGGCGTGCGCATGCTAGGCAAGCGCTTTGCCACTGAGCTAAATCCCCAACCCCGACATGGATTCCTTTGTGCACTCACTGAGCTTGCTCTGTGCCACCCAGGCTGAGTGGAGGGTCAGCAGGTGCTTTTTGCCAAGGAGCTCAAAGGTGTCCCAGGGATAGATCCCTCTTCCTCTCCCTGGACAGGGACTGGGTCTCGCTTTGTGTCCATCTGGGCCGACCCCAGAGCTGCATGTCTAGCAATGTGCAGCGGGTGAGGGGCAGGGGATTCCACCATAGGTCCCGGTCCTCAAGCCTCAGAATACTTGGAGGAGTCGTGCCCGCCTCAGTCCCCTGAGAAGCTGATGGGGCTCATTTGGGAGGGGGCAATTCGGCCTGGTGACACCTCTGCTCACTAAAATCTTATTCCAGGGACACTGTGAGATTCTGAACATAATGAGTTTGGGGCTGAAGCTTCTTGATGATAAGAAAACAGAATTGAGCCGGGTGTGGTAGCACACTCCTGTAATCCCAGCAACTTAGGAGGCTGAGGCAGGACGATCGCAAGTTCAAAGCCAGCCTCAGCATCTTGGTGAGACCCTGTCTGAAAAGAAAATATAACAAAGGGCTGGGGATGTGGCTCAGTGGTTAAGCACCCCTGGGTTCAATCCCTGGTGCAAAAAACAAAAACAAAAACAAAAACCCAGAATGAAGCAGGAGTCCGGGATGTGGATTCTTTCTTGGGTAGACTGCCTCCACTTTTCTCTGAGCAATTGCTGGACTTTCTGGGCCTCCATGTCTTCAGCTGTGGAGTGGGGCTGTCCTCCCTACCCCTCCCCAGGGCTAGTCTCTGTGAAGGGGCAGAGAAGGCCACTGAGTTCCCACGCCCACCCAGTGAGACACTTCTGCTTTCTGAGTATAGGTTTTGACTGGGCGCCCTTGGTACTGGACTCTGTCCCAGCCTCTGGGTGACCTCATGGGGCTGCCTGCTGGGCCTGCTACTCTGGGTGTGTAGGATCTGGGGCGCGGCGCCTCACTGGCTCATGCTGCCTGTGCTCTAAATAAGGCTGGCAGAGACCCAGCAGGGCCTATCAAGGAACCTCCCGCCATGAAAGCTGTGGTATGAGCCAAGCAGGGAAGTGTGACCAAGGGGTTGTCACCTTCTGTCCCCCACCAACTTACTTGCACCTGCACCCACTACTTCTCTCTCTGTTGAGGGAGAGGGGCCTCTTCTCCAGGTCAACCTTCCCAATTTGGACACCCGTATCTCAGCATGTGCTTGGGAGAGGCCTCACCACCAAACTCTATCCCTCCCCTCTGCTTTTGTCCCTTTGGCATTTCTACAAACTCGAGGTCTCTCCATCTTAAAAAGAAGAAGCACATCCCCTCTGGTTGCAGCCTTGCCTCCCATTTAATGCCTAATCCCAGCCCCTTCCTCCTTCAGGCCTACTCTGCCTCCCTGCGCAGACACCTGGCGCATGCTCAGAAGGCTTCCTGCAACACCCCCATGACAAACTGGGTCCCACTGCAGCCGGGCCTCGTTCTGATGGGCGCTCTTAAAATCCTTTGCACCCTGGGCTTCTTCAGACCATGCCTCTTGGCCGTCCTCCTCTTTCTCAGCCATTTGGACCCAAGCTCTGCCTCCTGCTTCTTGCCCACCACCCTGAGAGAGTGCAGCCAGCAGGAGATTAACAGCACAACTCCATCTCTAAGCTCCTGTAGCCAACTGCCCCGGATGTGCTCTCTATGCAGACTGCACGCTACGAGAGCTCCATGTCCAACATCAAATTCAACTTCTCTCTCCTTGCCCCCATCCAGAATGCTCTGTGGCTCAAGGAGTGGCCTGGGGTCACTCCTGCCTCCTGCTTCCTTCACATCACTGGAGCCTGATAACCTGACCTGCCTATGCCCATCAGACCAGTTCCAGATGGTACGGGGTTAGGGACCCCGGGACACCACTCCCAGGAAGTAAGATATACATCTCAGATAGACCTTCTGCAGGGCACCTGCTCCTGTCCCTTGAGTGCTGTCAAGCAGATGACAGGCTGGGGCTGCTCAAGAGGGATAGAGACAGGGCCATGCGGAGCCTTCGGCTGCATCCTGGATCAAGCCAGCCAGCTAGGCAGTGGTGTTTTAGGACAATGGGGAAATCTGACTCTGACCTGCCTCTTACATGATATTAAGGGGTTCACGCTAATTTTGTTAGAATATATAAATGGTAGAGTGGTTGGGAGAAGCAAAGCAGAGATTGAACCCAGGGGTGGTTAATCACTGAGCTACATACCCAGCTCTGTTTTTTTATATTTTAATTTTGAGACAGGATGTCGCTAAGTTGCTGTCTTGCTAGGTTGCTGAGGCTGGCTTTGAACTTCCTCCTGCCTCAGCCTCCTGAGTCGCTGTGATTATAGGTGTGTGCCACTGCGCCTGGCCTTGTCTGTATATTTAAAGAATTTCCTGATGAAAATTAAAAAAGAAAAGAAAAAACCTTCCTTGGGCTGGAGCGGTTATAGCACTTGCCTGGCATGCACGAGGATGTGGGTTTAAACATCAGCACCACATACACAACGAAGTGCTGGTGCAACAAAAGCCACATGAAAAACTAAACAAAAATCGATTCCCTCTTTCTCACTGCCCCTCTCTCTGTCTTTAAAAAAGAAAGAAAGAAAGAAAGAAAGAAAGAAAGAAAGAAAGAAAGAAAGAAAGAAGGGGCTGGAGCAGTGGCTTGCTGGTTAATGCGCTTGCCCAGCATGCGCGAGTACATAGGTTCAAACCACAGCACCACGTACACAAATAAGTGTTGGAGCAACAAAAGCCATGTGAAAAACTCAGTAAAAATTGATTCTCCCTCTCTCTCTCTCACTGTCCTTCTCTCTTTAAAAAAGAAAGAAAGAAAGAAAGGAAGTCTTCCTCCATCTTTCTTTACTGTTCCTCATTCTCCGGTTACCACCCTGTAAATTGCCCATTGCTGCTTACCTGGAAGCTGACTTGCCCTTCCAGCTCCTTCACCCCCAATCTCTCAGACACAGTAATTTCCCTCCCTTTAGGATGCAGCCCCCAGCTGGAGGTCACCCAGGTCCTGCTTCCCCTCTTTTCCCAGCAGCAGCCTTCTAATGCGGGAGGCAAGCAGGACCTGGCCCAGGTGAGAGGCTGTGCCCAAGGGTGGGGCTGGAACCCAGAAATCCTGGTGCAGGCTGAGCCTGCCATGAAGCCCCAGAGAGGAAGCAGGGTGGCCCTGTACCAAACTCCTTGTGCTCAGGAGCCAAGGGGAGCTGCACGGATGGTCTAAGCACAGTGTACCCTTGAGAATGGGAGCAGGTAGAACCGCTGGCCTCTTTTTTTTTTCCTAATTTTATTTCTTTTTCTTTTTCTTTCTTTTTTTTGTTGTTCTTGTTTCTCCGACACCTAGTTGTGCATGTGGTGCTGGAGTTCGAACTCGCGTCCTCATGCATGCCAGGCAAGCTGTACCACTGAGCCATCACTGCAGCCCCACTACTGGTGTCTAGACAGCAAGAGCCACACAGCCCCACAGGCCTCGGGCAGGGACGGCCCCTCCTTCTCCACTCTAGCCACTCCCTAAGTGAGCTACACCTGCACCTGAGCCCAGGTGAACAAAGAAGGGAAACTCCACCCCTGTGACAGACTAAAAGGATGCATAACAAACAACCCTTTGCAGCCAAGAGAGCCTCACGAATCAGAGCAGGAAGACAAACTGGTCAGCAAAAGCTGATGGCGTGGGGGCACACACCTGTAATCTCAGCCGCTGGGGAGGCTGAGGCAGGAGGATCACAAGTTCAAGGTCAGCCTCCACAACTTAGTGAGGCTTTATGCAACTAAGTGAGACCAAGTCTCAAAATAAAATATAAAAAGTGCTGGGGACGGGGCTGGGGCAGTAGCTTAGTGGTTTTGGCCCTTGCCTGGCATGCACAGGGACACAGGTTCAAACCCCAGCACCAAGTACACAACGAAGTGTCAGAGCAATGAAAGCCACATGAAAAACTAAGTAAAATTGATTCTCTCTCTTCTCATACTGTCCCTCTCACTCTTAAAAAAAAAAAAAAAGGTCTGGGGATGGGGCTCAGTGGTGAAGTGCTCTGGGTTCACCCTGGGTTCAATGCCTAGTACCAAAAAAAAAAAAAAAAGTGATGGAACTATTTAGATGGGCTGCTTTCCAAACATAAAATAAGTTAAGGTGGATCTACATCTTACTCCATCTAACCAGATAAACAATCAAATATTTAAACAATCAAATATTTAAATGTAAAAAAAATGAAGCCATAAAAATATGTGAAAACAAATAAAATGTTTGCACGCACACGCACAGAGTTATGCGCCACATAAGGGCATTTTGGTTAATGATGGAACACACAGGTCAGAGGTGAAATATTCCTATTGCCTTGTGACATCATGGCCATTGTAGTCACAGCACAATGCCTTACTCCTGTGTTCGTGGTGACTAACCGCATGGGTGTACGCAAACCTACTGTGTTGGCAATTGTATAAAAGGGTAGCACATACAATCACGGGCAATGCATAATCCTGGGCACGATACCTAACGACTACATTGCAGACTTTTTATTTTGATTTCAGAGTGTGTGGCTTCTACTTACAAAAAAGATTTCTGTGAAGCAGTCCTCTGTCATCCGTCCCGTGCTTACCATATCTGGGTTTTTTTGTTTTTTGTTTTTGGTGCCACGGAATGAACCCAGGGACGCTTAACCACAGAGCCACATCCCCAGACCTTTTTACTTTTTATTTTGAGATAGATTGTTAGTAAGATACTTAGCCTTGCTAAGTTGCTAAGGCTGGCCTTGAATTTGTTATCCTCCTGCATTAGCCTCCCAAGTTGCTAAAATTACAGGTGTGTGCCACCACGCCTGGCTTTACACATCTCTTGACTGTACCAGGAGGTCACTTGAGTATTGACCTGTACCATCTGGGTGTGTGAAATGTAATCTAGGATGTTTACTTGACGACAAGATCACCTAAGGAAGTTGTTCTCAGGTGTGCCGCCATTGTTAAGTGACATGACTCCCTGTGTGGAGAGAGAGAGAGAGAAAGAGAGAGAGAGAGAGAGATCCTTCAGTCTGGAGCCATGGCTCAGTGGCATGCCTGAGGACCCAGGTTCAAATCCCAGCATCACATACACAACTAAGTGTCAGAGCAACAAAAACCAGATGAAAAAACTAAATAAAGTTGATTCCTTCTCCTCCCTCTCCCTCTCTCTTCAAAAAGAAAAAAAATTATAGCAATTCAATAGTCTATAACAAAGGCTCAAAATCTAAAAGCCATAAAGTAGATAATTGATACACTTGATTATGTAAATGCATTCCAAGAAAATGCTTTTTTCTTACAGATAGGGTCTTGCTATGTTGCCCAGGCTGGTCTCAAACTCTTGGGCTCAAATGATCCTACCATCTCAGCCTCCTATGTGCCTCACTGCCCAGCAAGAAAATAGTAAAAAAAATATAAATGCTGGTGAAGATGCAGAGAAAGAGAAACTTCCATACACTGTTGGCAGATATGTAAACTAGGACAGCCATTATGCAAACCAGTAGGAAATTTCTTCAAAAACCTATAAATAGCTGGGTGTAGTGGCACACACCTGTAATCCCAGCAACTCTGGAGGCTGAGACAGGGAGATTACAAGTTCAAAGCCAGCCTCAGCAACTTAGCGAGGCCTTAAGCAACTTACTGAGACCTGTCTCAAAATAAAAAAAATCAAAAGGGCTGGGGATGTGGGTCGGTGGTAAAGCACCCCTGGGTTAAATCCCCAGTAGTCACCCCCTCCCAACAACAACAACAACAAAACATCTAAAAATAGGACTCCCAGATGCTCCAGCAATCTGCTGATGGAGTATATATCCAAAGGAATTGAAACCAATGTGGCAATAAGCCATATGTATTTTGCATGTTTACTGCAATAGACAAGAAATGGAACCAACCTAGATGTCTGTCATCTGATGAATAAAGATATTGTATTTATACACAACAGAATAGGTGCCACAAAAGGAATGAAATCCCATAATTGTAAATGAAATCAATCAGGTACAGAATGACAGATAGCATCTGCTCTCAATTATATGCAGAAGCTGAAAGACTGATCCTGAAGTAGAGGAAAGAATAGTAGTTTCCAGAGCCTGGAAAGGGTGTAGGGAGGGTGGATGGAGGGAGGATAGCTGATGGATATGGGGTGCAGTTGGATAGGGGAATAACTTCTAACATTCTATAGCACAGGGTAACTATGGTTGACAGCAATAAATTAAATATTTAAAGATAGCTAGTACAGCTGGACATGGTGGTGCACACCTGTAATCCCTGCAACTTGGGAGGCTGAGGCAGGAGGATTGCAAGTTTGAGGCCAACCTTAGTGTGACCCTAAGCAATTTGGTGAGACCCTATCTCAAAATAAAAAAAATATATAAAAGGCCTGAGGATGTGACTTAGTGGTTAGGTGCCCCTGGGTTCAAAAAAAAGCTAGTAGAGAGGACTTTGATACTTTGATAGAGATGTCTGAGGTGATAGCTATGCCAATCACCCTGATCATTACACATTCTATGCATGTACTGAAATGTCACACTGTACCCCATCAATAGGTACAATGACTGTCAATTAAAAATAAAAATATATTAAAAAATGAAAATTACATTTTTGTGACAAAATATAATTATCAAAGTCAAAAGACAAACTTGTCCAGATGTGGTGCACGCCTGTAGACCCAGATACTTGGGAGTCTGAGGCAGGAATATCCCTTAAGCCCAGGAGTTCAAGACTAGCTTGGGCAACAGAGTGAGACCCTGTGGAAGAATAAAATAAGAAGGAGAAGGAGGAGAAGGAAGAGACAAGAAACCTGGAGACAGAGGAGTATTTCCTTAATAGAGAAAAAGTTCCTAGAAATCAATAAAAAGACCAATAACCCAACAGGACAAGTGGACACAAAATATGAACAGACCCTGAACAGAAAAAGAGAAACCAACAACCTTTAAATATATGGAAAAATGCAAATTCAAATCACGAACAGACAGGAAGAAAACAAAAGTTTGACCACATTCAGCTGGTAAGGCTAAGGACAGACACTTTCATTTGTGCAGGTGAGAGGACTAATTGGTGTAAGCCTCATGGCCGGTAATTTGGCAATATTTATCCTTTATCCTTTGATCCAGAAACCCTTCTGGAATTTTCCCTACATCTACTTGTATAACGGATGGTAAGCTATCCAGCCATTCAATAGTGGGAGCCCGGTTAAATGAATCATGATACATCCCTGCAATGGAAAACCAGGTAGCTACAAGGACAAGGAACAATCCTCCGTCTGTACAATCTCCAAGGTACACAGTTAAGCAAAGGGGCATCATGAAAACAGGGCAGGAAAGTGTGTACGGCACACTTCCTGCATTTAGGAGATACAGAAAACCAAGTCATCACTGCCCTGTTCATAGCAGTTTGTATCAGGGACCTCTGGAAGGATAGGGAAAGAATGAATGAGAGCAGTGACCTTTGAGCTGATGGGGAACAGGAACAGGAAGCAATGCTGCATGTGCAGTTTCTACTACATACCGCTTAGTATGGCTTTGATTAGAAAAAAAACTGTAAATACGTTATCAATTCAAACTATTCAAATCTAGGGGCTGGAGCGGTGGCTCAGCGGTAGAGCGCTTGCCTGGCATGCACAGGGACCCAGGTTCAAACTCCAGCATCACATACGCAACTGAGTGGAGGAAAAACAAAAACCAGATGAAAAAATAAAATTGACTCTCTCTCTCACACTCTTTCTCTGTCTTAAAAAAAAAAACAAAAAATATTCAATATGAATGTGAACCAACAAATCCGGTCATTATTTAAGATGATGCTGAACCAATTTGAAAAACTATTCAAGTCTATTTGTAAATGCTAAAAATGCATTTACAATCTGAAGAAAGCCAGAAGAGAACTTGTGAGGAAATTCAAGTCAAGCACGAAGTTTGTTTATTTTTTGGTACTGGTGATTGAGCCCAGGGGTACTAACCCATAGCCATATCCCCAGACCTTTTATAAATTTTTTTTCTTAAAGAGAGAAAGAGAGTGGGCTGGAGCGGTGGCTCAGCGGTTTCAGCGCTTGTCTGGCAAGCATGAGGACCCAGATTCAAACTCCAGCACCACGTACACAGCTAAGTGTTGGAGCAACTAAGGCCATGTGAAAAACTAAATAAAGTTGTTTCTCTCTTTAAAAAAAAAAAGAGAGAGAGAGAGAGAGAGAAAGAGAGAACCGATTTTATTTATTTTTTCATCTGGCCTTTGTTTCTCTGACACTTAGCTGTGTACGTGGTGCTGGAGTTTGAATCTGGGACCTTGCACATGCCAGGAAAGCACTCCAACCACTGGCCACTGCTCCAAACCGCCTGTCTTAAATTTTGATACAGGGTCCTAAATTGCTGAGGCTGGCTTTGAACTTGCGGTCCTCCTGCCTCCGCTTCCTGAGCCTCTGGGATTACAGGCGTGTGCCACTGTGCCTTGCTAAGCACAAAGCTTTAAAAAAGGGACTTTTAAAAGACATTATATCATTGTACTCATTGAAGGAGCAGATATTCCCTCTTGAGATTCAAATCTGTGGCCTGGGATATCAAGTTGAAAAAACATCTCAAACGTCAGAGCAAAAGTATATGGAGATAGAAATGGAGAAGAAAATAGGGGGACCCAGTCCGAGCTAGCACACAGATGAAAACTACCAGCATCTGCAACACATAGATTTCCCTAAGCTGAAGAAGACCCGAGTCTACGGACTGACAGGTTCCGGGAGTTCCGAGAAGAATCCCATCCGGCACCTCCTATAAAATGTGTGTTTGCTAGAAAGCCCAGGGAAGGGGGCAGAAGCCATAATGAAATGGAAAGCGTAACAGGAAGAAAAGGGAAAGAAAGCAAGAGCAGCCCGACCGAAGGGGACGGGACCCTCAAGGTCAACTGGTAAATGCAAAATAAGACAGAAGTAATCAAAGCAAGTGCAGGAAATCAGTTGTTGAATGAAACATGAGTGGTCAGAACTCTCCCATTAAAAGACAAAGAGTTAGCTTGGGTTTAAAAGTATGGTGATGGGGGGCTGGAGCAGTAGCTCAGCGGTTACGGCGCTTGCCTGGCATGCGAGAGTACACGAGTTCAAACCCCAGCACCACATGTTGGAGGAACGAAAGTCACATGAAAAACTAAATAAAAATTGCTTCTCTCTCTCTCTCTCACACAGTCACTGTCCCTCTTTCTTTAAAAAATAAATAAATAAAATAAAGGTATGGTGATGTGATATAGACAAGATATGTACTTCCCCCTGCCCCCAGAGTGCTGCTGGGGACTGAACCCAGAGGCTAATGCATGCTCGGCAAGTGCTCTACCACTGAGCGACATCCCTAGTCCTTCTGGAGACAGGAGCTCACTAACTTGCCAAGGCTGGCCTTGAACTTGTGATCCTCCTGCCTTAGCCTCTCAAATAGCTGGCATTAACAGGAACTACTTGGCTAAAAAACAAAACAAAACAAAACAAAACAAAACAAAAAACCCACTTAAAATTAAAGTGATTACAGTCAAAAATAAAATGATACCAAAAAATACCAGGCAGGTACAAAAAAAATAAAGTTAAATAAAGAGGGGCCACATTGATAGTGGGAGGCACTGAAAGGATGAGGAGGGACACCACGTGATCGTAGAAGGCGTGATATGCGATGACAGAAGAGTTGGAGTCCCTGTCCTCCCATCCGCACTGAAGTTAAATATAAAAAGCAAAACTATTAACAGCACAAGAAGAATTTCATAGAGTTAATTTGAGCAGGAAGTTTAACAAACCTCTATCAGAAACAAAGGCAAGAAAAAAAGAGGACCGGGTAATGAATGTTATGCTTGAGTAATATCAACAAACTTGATTTGATCCACGTGGAACCATATTTATATCCTTTAAATAGATAATATGCAATTTCCCTATATGTCTTTAAAAAACAGAAGTCATTTACTTGGCCACAAAGAAATCCATGATATCTTCTTTTTCGGTACTGGGGATTGAACCCAGGGGCGTTTAACCACTGAGCCACAACCCCAACCCCTTTTTATATTTTATTTAGAAACAGGGTCTCATTATATTGCTCAGGGCCTCACTAAGTTCCTGAGGCTGGCTTTGAACTCACGATCCACTGCTTCCGCGCTCTCCCCCAGCAAGCTGCTGGGATTATGGGTGTGCGTCTGACTCATGATAATCTTTTAAAGTGGAGATTTTACAAATCTAAAGAAAATGAATGCTTTTCTTTAAAAAAAAAAAAGTATAAAATGGCCTAAAATAACTAGAGAACTAGTAGAAAACTTGAATAGATAATTACCACTGATCATTGAAAGTGCCGCAGAAAAAGCCCTAGGTCCAGAGAGTTTCATGGAAGAGAATTGTAGAAACCTTTAGGATTCACCTCTGACATCATCTTCCTCTTCCAGGAAGCATTCCTAGATTTTTCCCCTCTGTCAACAAGATCCTGGGAGGGGGACTCCCCCAGCGTCCCTCAAAACAGCTCCTTGCAGAGGCATCCGCTATACCCTATCATAATGGTAGACTTGTTGGCGGGTCTCTCCTCCTGGACAGCAAGCTACCTGAAGGCAGGGCCTTACTCTTCTTGCTTTCCCAGTGGCCAGTATTGCGCCTGCCAGTTCCTGATGAAATGCACATGGCGAGTGAGAGAGTGAGAGCATGGTTGTCAGCAAACGGTGACAGCCCCCCTGTGAGCCAAGGAAAAGGAATTCAAATGCCAGCAGGAAATAGATAGAAACTCCCCTGTTATCCAGATATTTATAATGAGGCTCAACCATTTGATAGCAGGAAGATAGTAATTTCTGCATTCAGGCCAGGAGTGCTCCAGCTGTATGGCAAGGAAGGAAGAAGGCCGCGGGTCTGGAGGTGCCTCCGCTGGTCTCTCTGGACAGGGACACCACCTCTTCACCTGCAGGACTCATAGGGGAATTCTGGACAGAGGGCCTCTTGTCCTGATTTGATCTACCCATGCAAGGTCTGTAGGTGAAGAGCCCCACAGCTGACAAAGGTCCTGTGGGCCTCCCCTTGCCTAGGCCGCAGCTCTGGAAATGCCCTCAACACCAGAACCCTTCCTCCATTTGGAAACACAGCTTCCCAAATTGAACCAAGTGCTGCTGTGGCCCTGGGCTCCGGGGCCTGGCACTGATCACCCATGGGTTCCCTCTCTTCTCACTAGTGCACACAGCTCAAGGAAGGGTGGAGAAAAGCAGCCCAGAGTGAGGCCAACTTTGGACTCAGGAGGAAGGTCAAGGCGAGTGGGCTGGTCTGGGGGCCCATCTCAGAGCACAGACTAAGGGTGGATAAGGAGCTCAGGCCACCTCCCAGCCAGCAGGCGAGATCTCCGAGGAGGGCGCCCTGAGAGGCTGCTCTCAGGCGGGGCAGCAGGGCTCCCAGCTGCTGGTGCTGCCTGGGGCTGCAGGTGAGGCCTGGGTCGGGTGGGGAGAGTTCAGGCCAGATGGGAAGGAACTGGCTGCCCTAGCTAGGGGTGGGGGACTGCTGGAAGGAGTGAGAAGGGGCAAGGGGATTCCCCGAGTGCCCTCCACTTGGCCTCCTCTCCCCGCTCTTCCCATCCTCTTTCCAGAACCTCCCTAGCTGACCCGGAAGTGGGACAGGCAGGTCTGTCTTGAGGCCAGTGCCTTTATCTCAATCACTGCCACTTTAGGCCACCCTTGGAATTTATCCTAGAAAATTATATAAGAAGAGGGAGAGTCCGCGAAGAAGGGGAGAGAGTGTGGAAACTGCGCGCACATCTCCCGAGAACTCCAGCGGGGGCTGGGGTCACTCACAGTTCCTGGTGAACGAGGGCCCTGGGGCTCTTCCAGTCCTGGCAGGCTGCTCAGGTGTGGCTCCTGTGGCTGTTTGCATAAGAAGCAACTCTGCCCTGCCAGTGGCCAAGGCCCAGACAGCAGGGGCGGGCTCCCGTCCAGATCTTCAGCCCTGAGCCGTCCCACCTCCGAGGCCTGGGGCGGGGATGGTGACCACACCTTGAAATCCCCAATCAGGTCTGCTGCAGCAGGGGAGGGGCCTCAGAGGTTCCCATCTCACTGGCCAGGGCCTGACTCCCAGAGTGACCTTCTTGGGTGGGTGGGTCCTCCCTGTGTGCCTCCCCCCTCCCCCATCTGCCCCATCAGAAGCCTGGGCTTCTGCCCTTTCCTGGGAAGTCTAATTCTCTGGCAGACCTGGGGTCCTCCTTCCCTGAAGGCTCTGCTCTCCACGGGCCTTGGCAGGCAGGGTAATCAGAAAAGTGGACATTTGCTTGTCTTAGGCTTGTACTGTTCTCTCTGAGGGGAACAGGGTGGCCAACCCTGAAGACCACCTGAATGAGACTGAGCCAAATGGCCAGGGTAAAGATTGGGGTTAGGAAGTCTGGAACTGACCTGAACACAGCCAGTTGCTGGCTGTGGGACCTCTGGCCTGTCACAAAACTTCTCTGAACCTGTTTCTTCTCTGGGCAAATGGGTGTACCTGCACTGCGGTCCCAGCTGCTAGGAGCTTGACCCTGTGTTCTGGCCTTTGAGTCCACAGGACAGTGAGCTCTTTGGAGACCGTGTCTTATGCACTTTGTGTCCCCCACGTCCAGCCAGGTGATCAGCCACACCGGGTGCTCATCTGTGCTACCAGAGTGAGTGGTGACTGACAAGGCTATGAAAGGCTCTCCTTGGGAACGGCTCCTCTCTTCCGAGGGGTCTCTGGCCCTGCCAAGTGACTGCCCTGAGTCGATGGATGCCCCTTCATGCTCCCCAGTGACTCTGTGTCCCCTTCATGTGCACATCCTTGCCCCTCTGTTCTGGGCCACTCATTTCTTCCAAGGATCCCATCTCATGAACTCTACCTCCTCCCCATCCTCAGCCTCCCCCTATCCCCACTCCTGTCCATCAATGAAGCCCAGGGAAGTCTCCATCCTCCACCCTCTACCCTCTGGCCACACAGCGTCCCTGCCAAGTTTCCCTGCCACGCTTCTACCAGTGATGTACACGCTTCACCCATGATCTCTCCCTTCATCCACCCCTTTGACCATTGGGCCTTCTGGTGGCCACTTAGGATAAATACCCCATGTCCTTAATCTAACTTGGCCTTCCCAACAACCCCCTTCCTCCTCCGCTTCTGGATCAGCACTCTCCTGTTTTCCTTTCTTGTTCCTGGGCTCTATGGCTTTATTAATTAATTTTTATTGTTTTTTTAGTTATATATGACATTAGGATTCATTTTGACATATATATATATATTTTTTTTTTTTTTTTTTTGGCTAGGCCACATCCTCAGCCCTTTTCATTTTTATTTTTAAAGAGAGAGAGAAAGAGAGAGAGAGAGTGAAAAGAAAGAGAAAGAGAGAATCAACTTTATTAATTTTTTCATCTGGATTTTGTTTCTCTAACACTTAGTTGTGTATGTGGTGCTGGGGTTCGAACCTGGGTCCTTGCACATGCCAGGCAAGTGCTCCACCTGCTGAGCTCCAGTCCAGCCTTTTCATTTTTTATTCATTTTTTTTAAATTTTGAGACAGGGTCTTGCTGACCTGGACCTTGAGATCCTCCTGCCTCAGCCACCGGAGCTTCTGGGATTACAGGTGTGCACCACTGACCAGCATGACATATAATTTGTTCTGATTCTCTCTGCTCCTCTTTCCTTCCCTTTGCCAACTAAATTAAGGTGGGCCACTTCTTTCCTCCACCCTGCTCCTTCCCAATGGTACCACCTTGGTAAACAGCACCAGTGTCAGGCCCCAGGTGTGAGCTGGATGGTAGGCCTCAGCCTAACAGCCCTCCCACTGCCCCAGCCTATTGCCACCACACCCTCTCATCACCACCTTGTTTGTGCCCAGGAAACCAAGTACCTCATGGCCACTCTTACAGACCCGAACACAAGGGTCTTTCCTCAATCTCATTCCCTTCTCTGCTAAGAGACTTCCAACAGCTGCAGAATAAAGTCCAAATTCCTGGCAAAGCACCCACCACACGGGGTGGGGGTGGGGCTCAAGGCCCCAAATGTGCACGCATGTCCACACCTCTTCTGTCCAGGCTCCACTGCACCCCAAGTGGACCTCCACCACAGATAGCCTGGGCCATGCTGGATGAAGGTGCCTGTTATGATTTAGATAGGAGGTGTCCCCTAAAAGCTCACGTGTGAGAGACGATGCTAGGAAGTTGATAGGTGAACCGATCACCAGGAGCCTTACTTAATCTAATCAGTGCTGAATCTACTTGAATGGATTAACTGAGGTGGTGGCTGGAAGCAGGCAGGGTGTGACTGGAGGATGTGGGTCACGGGGGATGTGCCTTTGGGGTTTATATTTTGTACCAAGTGAGCAAATGTTCTCTCTTCTTCCTGGTGGCCATGTCCCAAGCTGCTTTCCTCCTCCACATTCTTCTGCCAAAATGTTCTGCCTTACCTTGGGCCCAGAGCAAGGGAGTTGGCCCTCTTAGGACTGAGACCTCTGAAACTGAGCACCAAATAAACTTTTCCCTCTCTAAAATTGTTCTTGTCAGGTCTTTTGGTCATAATGGTGAAAAAGTTCACTAAAACAGCATCTGTCCCCTCCCACCAGCTTCCTGTCCCAGAGAATGAGTTCTCAAGGCTGCCCCTGTGTCTAGACCCTTGCCACTGTGCCTCGATTGGGAGGCTCACCTGGGTCTTGGCAGGCATTCAATCAATTCATGCTTAATGAAGAAGCCATTGCACCCCAGGGGTCAGGGGAAGGGGAACCCCTCCTCCTGCATTCTTGGAGGGAGAAATAGGCAGGCTCACCTTTCAGGAAATTCCTTCCTGAAATGCTGCCTGGAACAAGGAAGGGCTGGGGTGGGGTTTCCTTCCCTGGGGAGAACCAACTCCCCAGCCCTGGACTTTGACAGGGACAAGGTATGGGAGAGCCTCAGTCTCGGCACAGTCACAGGGAATGTGGTATTGTTATACTCCTGCATGGAGGAGGAAAGGGGACCAGAGATGCTAAGCAGCTTGTTGAGGTCATATGGTAACTTAGGGGCCAGGAGGCAGCTCTCTGCCTAAAACCCAGATCTCTGACAGGTGTCCCAGTTCCTCTCTGTGTAAGTACCACCCCCACCATTACCTGCACTCCCAAATCACTGCAACTGGGAACCTGCCCGAGGCAGGAGGAAGGAAGGGCTGGGGTGATTTCTCAGTAGATGCTGGGACCTGGGAGTCTCCTTCCTTTAGTTCCAGGCTCTAGGTCAGTGGCCTTTGGCTAAACCTGCAGAGCCCTCGCTGGTGGATAAGGGATGTTCCGGTCCCCACCCATCTACACACACTGTGCAAATCTCTGGGCCAGAGAAGGGGATTCAGGGGGCAAGACCTCCAGGAGCACACCTCTCAGGGCCGTCACATTCCCAACATCGCTAGGACAGAAAATGTGGAGAGGCTCGAAAGTGTGCCGCCCTTGAGGGCCTGCCCAGGAACGGAGGGGACCTGGGGGACAGAGAGCTGGCATCCAGCCGCCTGTGCTAGAGAGTCCACCTGGCCTGCTGGAAAAGAGCCTGGAGTCACTGTAGTCCCCGCTTGGCGCCCTCTTGGTGCTGTTGTTCGTTCTATGGCCACAAGGGGGCAGGATGCCCTGTAGAACCCTCAGCAAAGCAACTCAGACCCCAAGGGAGCAGCGCGGAGAGGGGGCCCCCCATCGGCTGTTTGTGGACTGTGGGCTAAGTGCCAAGCGCTCCCTCGCCTCACCGCATTTAAGGCTCACAGCATCCTACAGTGTTTACACACAGACACAGAGCCCGAGGGAGTTAAGTGGCTCACCAGCAGCTGGCCGGTGATCCAGCAGAGTCAAATTCGAGTCCCTGCAGCCTCTAAACCTGAACTGTGCGTCGCAGGGCGGAGGGAAGTCCCGGCAGCTAGCCAACCGCGACTGCTTGCTAGGTCTGGGGAATCCGTGCAAGCATCCGTGTTTACTGAGATTACAGCATATACAAAGAAATCAAAGGCTCCCAGGCCATGGAGGTCCTCCATTCGCCCTCTCCCTTTGCACTAAAGAACGAATTGAGACCCAGAGAGAGGAAGTGAGTTGCCCATAATCCCACAGCAGGTGGCAGATGTCAGAACAGGTTCTGTGCATCTTTTCCCCACTTAGGGAGCTCCCCATCCCCGAAAAGTTCCTAAAGGTCAAGATGTCAGGGCCGTCAGAGGATTCTGAGGATGTAAGAGTATTTTTAAAACGTGAGGTATTTTCGTTTTCTCAAATTAACAGAACCGGATTCTGAAGGGAAGCACCCCCTCAGCATAACTGAACTTTTTCTGAAACAAACCCATCAAGAGTTTTTTTGAAAAAGGAACTGAAACGTTGGAAGCAGCCAAAAAGGGAAATGGTGCCTGACTTTCACATCCACCATCTCATTTGACCTCTCTCCTCCTCAAGCTCCCGGGAGAAAGGGGAGAAAGTCGAGGCTGGTAGAGCAGCCGAGGACCACAGACCCGTTCCAAGCCGAGGACCACAGACCTGTTCCAAGCAGACGCGCTGCGGAATATAGTGCGGTGGGGGTTTTGGTATGGAAACACTGGGCATGCATCTGCCATAGGATACAGAACTTCCCTGCACCGCTTGGGACAGCACCCTATAATCACTCTCATCTGCATTTCTGCAGCAAAACATGAATTGTCACACTAAGTGAGATCAGTAAAGACCCCAGATCAGTTCCAAGACCAATTCTGCCACCAGTTGAATTATGAAAACACTTAGGCTTCCAAGGTACTTTGCCACTTAGGAATCGACCACTAGGTTCGTGGTCGAGGAAAGTACGCTTGATCAAAGTTAGGGACACTGCGGTGGGCATCGCGAGGGTGCGACCCCGCTCCCACTTTCCCGCTCACGGCGCCCTACCTGCTTCGGCATCTCCTGGCGTCGAGGGCCGGGAATATCTAGGATGGCTTCATAGATGTTCTCTGAGTCGCTGCGCGCCAGGGGCCGTGGGCTCACCCAGGAGCCCGCCACGCTGCAGGCCTTGAAGCGGCCGGCGCTCCCGAGGAGGCCAGCAGGGGGCGCGGCGGTGCGTGCCAGGTCGTCCAGAGACTGCGCCGGGCGCACTGGCGCCGAGGGTCGTACGTACAAGCGGGTGGGTCCGCCAGGCGCCAGGTTGCTGCGCTGAGCCGCGCCGCTGCGGCGCGCAGGGCCGCACAAGGAGCTGGCGCGACCCCGGGGCTCTGCAGGTGTGCTGTCCCGGCCCGGGGACGCCGACAAGCTGACGAATCGGTAATCATAGGTCAGCGGTTCGGAGACTGCGGGGCCCGTGTGGCTCGCGAGTGGCGGCGGGGCGGCAGCAGGGTCACCGAGCGCCGGCAGTTCGCGCACATACTGCGCGGGCAGGTAAAAGGGTCGGCCACCGGGCTCCCGCCGCACGTGCCACCAGTGTTCAGTGCTGCGGCGCAGCAACCTGTAGCGCTCGTTGGGCTGGATGGCTACGAGGCGCCCGTCCTTGCCGGTGTACTCGAAGGGGTGTTCCACCAGCACGTACACGTCCCCTTCGACGTCCGCCGCCATCGCGGCCGCAGCGTTTCCCTACGGGCAACCAGAAGGACCACTGAAATCACAGCGCTAGGTGACAAAGACCAGGATACGGAGGAGTCTCCATCCTGCCCTCACGCTGTGCGTTCGGGCTTCAGTTTTCCCATCTCTAAAATGGGGGTTTGCATAAAATCATCTCTGAGATTGCTGTTCTTACTCCGTATGGAATTATGACAAGCCCTTCATTCCGTGGGGTTGATTATAAAATTTGAGCCTCTACTCAGTCCCGCGGGGAGGAAACTGTGGGTAATACCGGTCCAGTTTTGCTGCCCGGGGGAAGCCCTGGTTCACACTGAGTGATTGCCTGCGATAAGGACGGCACCACATCTGCCTGAAAGTTGACTTACCCTCAATTTCCCTGTCACTCAAGTATGAAGAACAGCCGGTTTCCCCGCCGCCCCCAGCCCCTCCCCTCCTCGTCCTGCCCCCACGCCTCCAGCTCGCCGGGAATTCGGGCGAAGCTCTGCATCACACCCTCCCTTCAGGAGCCGGCACCCCAGGACCCGGGGAGTCAGGGTTTGGGCGCGGGGTTTTGTGGCGGCCACTGAGCTGCTCTACCCTGGGATTGTTCCTGCTTTTAGTCCACGGACCTTGAAGGACCTTGACGTAGGGGCTTCGATTGCCAAGGCTGGGGAACCGGTTTTCTTGGTTTCCCTTTCTGTCCCAGTGGACCGGTCTGCCCAGACCTGCCCACGCCGCCCCCTGCTCTTCACCTTCAAGGCAGCCTCCCCAGAGAGGCTTGGCCTCAAAGCCTGCCCACCTGCCCTGTAATCCCTACACTGCCCATGAGAACAGCACCTAGAGAATGCACTTTTCCAGTGACTATCCAGACGTGTCTCCAGGACACTGCCTGTCTATTGGTGTGTCGGGGAAGGGTTCAGAGCCCGTGTGCTTCATCAAAGCGAAGAGCCAGTGTCCTCCTCCGGAAGTGCCGGCTCCCTCCAAATTCCTACAGGGGCCACACCTTCTTCTGCCCCACAAAAGTATCCCGGGGCCAGCAGCCTTGAGTCTGGTTTCTTGTTAAGGCTGAAAAACTCCAGGGACAAGGTCCAATGGGGGTCCTGTAGCGTCCTACTCTGCTTTCTCAAACGTTCCAGAACCGGGAAGCGGTGTAAAGAGAATCGCTGAGCACATTAGACCCGGGAGGCGCAGTCAGTGAGCAGTCCAGAGTAGAGCCAACTAATCCCGGGGAGGAGGACGCCCCACCCCACGTCCCTTTCCCTTGAAACCCCGCTGCCACTCACGTTGACTGGGCGGGTCTCGGGGAGCACATGGGCTGGATGGGAGGAGCCGACGAACAGCCGCAGGTTAGGCCCCTGTCATCTCCTTGGGCGGGGCTTCTAATGCCAAGGCTGGAGAGACTGCTCGGAGCAGGAGCTGGCAAAGGGGAGAGGAGAAGAGGGACACTCAGGAGGGCTGTCCCCAATCTCCAATGCAGCTGTGTTTGGGAGGACAAGGAAGACATAATGCCTGTCCCAGGGCCCTTGGGGGTGTATTGGGGACCAGCCCGGAACAGGAGAAGGCGTGCGGGAGGGGCCAGGGCCGGGAGGGGCTGGTGGATGGTGAGGGGAGCCCAAGGACCTGTCCCTGCCCCGCCTCCCTTCCCCACCAGCCGCGGGATTAGGTGTCCTCGAGCCCCTGCGTCCCACTCTGGAAATGCCCCGCTGTGGCTGGTTGTCTTGTACGGGCGAGGCCATTCACCCTGAATCATCAGCCCTTTCCAGCGATTGCCGCCTCTATTCGTTTTGGGCCCACCTCCGCCCTCCCTAGGGCCCTTCTGGGCTCGACGCCGCCCGGCCTGGAAAAACTCCCGGAGAGCGCTTCCTACGGGCAGGGACGCCCACCAGAGCGCAGCGTTTCGGGCTGGGTGGGAAGGGGACCTGCGCCTCGGCTCCTTCCCCATCCTGTGGGAGCGGAGAGAAGGGGAGGGCTTGGGAGAGCCGAGAAGTCGCCGGAGCGCTGGAACGCACGGGTCTCCTGGAGGTGCCCCGTCTGTACTGCCCGGCAGGCAGCCGCTACCGAGGCGCCAACGCCGGAGTTGGCCCTGGGAATCTGGGTCTCGTCACCTCCCGCCCCTCTTCAGGGGACCCGTGGGTAGAGGAGGCGGCTCGCGGAGCTCTTGGGTGAGGACAGGCCACCTGGGGCCCGCTCCCCACCCTCCCCCGGCTTAGTGCCCCCCACGCCGCCCAGCCCTGCCGGCCTGGCACCTCAGGGCGTCGGTCCGCTGGCCTCGCTTCTACTTGCCCCAGCCCGCGCGCGAGGGCTCGGCGTCCGGTGCTCCCTCCTCCGCCGCCCGGCTCCCGCGCTGCCCTGTTTCCTGTTCAACAATATAACCGGGGAGGCACCGGCGGAGAGCACCCGGCAGAACTTCCTCCCGGGCTGGGGCTGGGCTGCGGTTGGGAGAGACAATCCCCGGTGTGTCCTGGCTTCCTGTCCCCTCTGGGCCGGGCCAGCGCCCCAGGAGCAGAGACGCCACCCCTTCCCCCCTGCACCTCCCGGGATCCTGGGACACACCTGGCTGTCTCCAGGGAGGAGGAGGAGGCAGCTGGGCCAGGATGGCGGGATGAGGAGGGTGGCAGCCTCCCACCAACGTCCCCTGGCCAGATTTCCGTACTGTCACGCCCCTCCCCCCGCCATCCTGCAGGGGAGGAGGGCCACCCTCCAGTCTGCTCGCAGGGTAAAGGCAGCATTACCTCCTGAAGGCCAGGATCTGGAGTCCAGTTCCAAGACCCTCCACCTTGGAGATATTGGAATCTGCGACCTCTTGGGAAAGCAACCTTGCCCCTGTGACTTGACCCTGCCCTCATTCCAGACTTGGGCAAGGCAGCCCCAGGGGATCCCAGCTCTCAAGGTAGCAGGAGCAGTTGTGCCTTCTCCCTAGGTGCTTGTGCTGAGAGCTGGCTGCTTCAGGTGAGTTGAAGGTTTGACTGGAAACTGAATCTGGCTATGCTCTTTCTTGAACTCTAGTTCCTCCACATCTTTGACCCTGTTAGGGGTTGCCCACCAGTGAGTCCCCCAGAATCTCAGTGCATTTGAGTTCTGGTGGCATCTTAAGATCCTTCAGGGCAGGCACATAGCAGAACTCAGCACTGCCCTGCTTGCTTAGAAAGCAGGGGCTGGACCACTCCCACCTGTCAGGTCCTATCTGTCCTAGTTAGGCAGGGTGGCAGTGACTGGTAGTGGTCTGTTGACCAACTCTGCCATGTGCTGGCCTTTAGACATTGGGTGTACCGCGTTACGTCTGCATCTTGTTTTCTTTCCAGTAACGGCTACTCCTCATAGGGAAGATGGAATGAGATGCACTAGGAACATGGTGGTAGTCACGCTTCATTATTTATTACTACTTTTACTATGAGTTTTTTGGAGTTGGATTGTGGTCCCCAAACCTCCTATCCTCTCTAGGTGGAAGGGGAGGAAGGTAGGCTGCGTCCCGGGGCAGAGCTGCCCGAGCTCACGAGCTCATGGGCCTTGACCCTGCACAGGGCCTGCCTCCCTGAGCCCTCCAACCCAGTTCCTCATCCCGCCTCTGGGCCTACCATCTACTGTCCCTGGAAGAGGGAAGAGCCTCATGGATGGGCAGGGGGTGACCAGTGATGGGTTGCAAGTTCTTCAATGGCGGGAAACTGCAGATCTGAATGTTAATCTTTTCTGCTCCATTTTCCTGCAACCTGACTTTCAGGGAATGAAGTCCGTTTCCTTCTTTTGTTTTGTTTTTGGTACCAGGACTGAACCCAGGAGTGCCTAACCATTGAGCAACATCCCCAACCCTTTTTTAAATTTATTGAGACAGGCCCTCACTAAGTAGATGAGGCTGCCTTTGAACTTGCCATCCTCCTGCCTCAGCCTGCAGAGCTGCTGGGGTTACAGGCATGTGCCCCTGCACCTGGCCTTCTTTTGTTCTTACATGGACAGCGTGGGGGCTTGTAAACTCCTGAGAAAGGCTGACAGCCAAGTAAAGGCCACTTTGAGCTCTAAATCTAAGAGACCCGATTCCAGGGCTTTGCTCAAGTCACCTGTTCCCCTCCCACCAGTTCTTTCACAGTGCTTTATTTCTCCTGTATTCCTGACGTGTCCTGTGATCAGTGCCAAGGGGCTATGTGTTGACACTTAAGATGAAGGAAAAAAACCCAAAACCATGGGGAGACCACTTCAGTTGCCACAGACGAGTGTATGAGTGAACCTCCCTCCCCAGGTCCCCTGAATCCCACCCCAGGGGACCCTGATTCTGAGGTGTGACAGGGTAGGCCTGACACTGTCATGGCCCTCTTCTTCATGACCACTCCTGGTACACAAGCTGCCTGCCTCCAAGTGTTCATCACTGACCCTGGAGGCCTCCCTGTGCCCAGGGGCTAACAGGGGAGTGGGGGGCCCATCCAATGGTTATGGTGGCTGGCCCCCACCCCTCACAGGTGAGCTTGGATTCAGAAGACAGACAGTGATTAGAAAGATCAGGTCTTTACTGCAAAATCACTCAAAAATCACACAGCGGCAGTTCCTTCAATACACTGCAATATTCGGCCAGAGCCCCACTTTCTAGAAACAGTTTATTGCATAAAATATCACTTTAAGGATAGTGTGGGTACTGCTGAGGTTCACCTCAGCTTTCCACTGCAGTGTAGGGGTTAGAGTCAACTCTTCTGACAGCATTAGCAGCTTTTTGGTACTGGGGAGGGAGATCTAATGCACATAATCCCAAGGGTGTGAGGGGGCTCCCATCAATCAGGGACACCTGTTGCCTCCCAGGGTACCATATGGAATGTACTCCCAGGCCCAAGGGCCACACCAGGCCAGACTCCTACCCACTCAGGGACCTGAGGCCATGTTTATGGGGGAGCGTTAATGCTGGCTATGGGGTGCAGGTGGGGTAGGGTTAGGGACACACTTCCTGACTCAGGAGGCTTTGGTGTTCTGGGCACAGGTGTGCACCACCTTCCACAATGAGGACACAGGAGCTATGTGGCAGCCTCTGCCACCTACATACCGCCTCCTCCATTCTATTGCACAATTCACCCAGCTCTGTGGGGCTGGGAAGGTGACTCAGCAGCTCAATCACCCCAGGATTGGGGGAAGGCTCATCTCTTGACAGTGACAGGTACTTCTCCACCTGAGGCCTCTGATTCCAGGCTGAGGTCAGGTGGGACAGCAAGAGGTGCATGCTGGGTCCAGGAGAGGAGGGGAAGGCAGCAGAGACCACACACACACTCCCCAAGCCTCAAGGACCTAGAAGCACCTTGAGGGAAACCCCAGGCTCCCACCCCACCCCAGCCCCCTTCAAGAGGCGATTCTGCTCCAAAGACACTCTCCAGGCCCCAGCAGCCCCTTGCTAGGCAAGCCCAGGGCAGCTTTGTGAATTCATGGCTTTGTGAGACTGAGGCTGCAGAGGCATCCACAGGGCCGCTTCTCTGCATGTCTCTGCACAGTTCAGCAGCAGCAGGACAGGGTCACTTACTCAGGGTAGGGTTTGGCAGTCATGACCCCTGAGGCAGCCCCTGGCCTGGGCTCACTGCCCTCTCTGGGGTCACTCAGACAGGGGTGTGATTCTGGTAGTCAGTCTGAGCAGGTCTTGCCCATCTGTGCAGGAGCAAGGTGGCTTTTGGGATGTGGGTGGGCATGATGAAGCCTTCTCCCAACCAAGGAGGGCTCAAAGTGCTGACAGTGCTGGTTTTGAGTCATTTCCCCTTCTGCCTGACCCCAGGCTAAGAGGAGTAAAGGGGCTCTGACACTGAGAGAGGGGAGGACTTTCCAGGTGAGGAAAGTGGGCATAGGAAGTCAAGACGATATGGGAGAGGAAGGAGGTGGCTATCAGGAATGACCCCGTCCTGCTGGAGAGCAGTTTGGCACATGGCACGTGAGCTGTCAGCAGCAAGTGCTAGGGAGGGTGAAGGAAAAGCACCTGGTCCACTGACAGGCCACCTGGCTGCCTTCAGGCCAGGCCTACGCGGCTACTGCACATCTGCCAGGGTAAGAAGGCCTGGATTTCTTGGGTGACTTGTGTAGGGTCAGGAATAAAAAAATATTTTCTGTTGAAATATGAAGGGGAAAAAACCCACCTTAAAAAACTAGACCTTTTAATCAGGAATGTGGAACTGAAAATGTCCCCCAGAGTCTCATATCCACAGTGTTCCAACAGCCCTAATGGAAGTGCATGACAGTGAGGTGAGCTGGGCCTGAAGAAAGGGCATCTGCTGATGTCCCTACTCCTGGAACAGAGGGTGGTGGGAGGCTGCTCTAGTCACACCTGAGGGTCTTCCTGACACCAGGGAGAGAGGAGCCTGGGCTGATGGCAAACCCGGCTGGGAAGGCCATGGGGTGCTCAGAAGAGCGGCTTAGGTCAGAGCGTTCTGTTCCTGGTATTTGCGCCGACGGGCACAACGGGGGCAGCCCTTCTTCACCACGGCCTGGCAGCTCTGGTGGAAGACGGTCTTGCACTCGGCACACCTGAGGAGAGAGCAGCATGTGCAGTTTGCGCCAGCAGGCTGGAGGTTGCCGGGGTGGTGGCTGGTCAGCTCTGCACAGCACCCACAGGGAGGCCGTGCTCCACTCAGCAGCCCCACCCACCCCTGTGCCCTCCACCCTGCACTGAAAGGTGCTTCAGATGATGAGGTCGGTAAGCCACGGTGTGCACACGGATGCTCTCTGCCCACTTCATTTTTTGTAAGTGCTGTTCAAGTGTTCATAAGTAATTTCTTGCCTAACTTTAGAAATATAGTTGGCAAAGCAGCCCCAAGCCCAGGCAGGCTGAATCCTGGCTGGGGTGCACCCACTGAAGGTGGAGGAATGTGCCCACTCCTACATGGGATGAGGGAATGATGTCTGGGTGAATTTTTCCATTCAGAGGCTTCTGATAATGAGCAATGATTGGGGACAGGAAGAATCACAACAGTGGCAGAAGCTGTGGCAGATACGAGCCACAGGTATCCACTCTGTGTCAGGCCTAGTGCCAGGGCCTTAGCTTATTCAGGCCCCCCCAGCTCATTTGCTGACTGAGCTCGGGGGTCCCTCTCAGAGCCAGCAGCTGCCTCTTCTCTAGGGTGGTGGATCCCAGAGTACATGAGGAACCGTTAGGCCCCAGACCTGGGCTGTTCCAGACAACTCTGCTGCCCGAGCACTGGCAGAGTAGATGTTCACTCTGTTCCGAGTGACAGAGCTAGGCCTGCTCCCTGGGGTGCTGCACTGGGCTGTGGATGTCCCGCATACCTGACCGTGGTGTCAAACTCGAAGGGGAAGATGATGTCATGGTGGTGGCAGATCTGGCAAATGAAGCCCCGCTGCGTGCACAGGTCACAGTGGTAGACGTGTTGGGAGGCGAACTCGATCAGGGCCTTGAGGAAGCCTTCGTACACCCCGTCTGCGATCTGCAGGGGTGAGTGCGGGCCCCGCCTCAGGCAGCTGCACTGAGGAACTGCCCCAGCGCATGTGGCAAGGACACCTCCCCGAATCAGGCTGTCCCTGAGGTCACTGGGGGACATGGGATTTACAGATGAGACCCAATCGACTCTGCCCTCCCTTGAGGAAAGCAGTGTCCCAAACTGCAATCCAGAGTTCCAGGGTCTGTTGGAGCCTGATCATTCAGGCGGTCTGGGGGTGTCTGTTACTGCCCAGGACGTGTCGGGACAGTGGGGAGGCCCATTCTGAGGCGTGGAAGAGCCGAAGACTGCTACCTGGCCTCAGAAATCCGAGGGACCCCTCCTGCATTTCTCTTTTTGATTTCTCCAGGAATGAGCCCCCTCTGGAGAGACCTGGGGGCAGCTGGACATGCTCACCTGCTGAAGGTCAGCAACACTGAACTTGTGGGGAGACTCCAAGAGATAATTCCTGTGGTTGAGTCTGCAAAGAAAACACAAGAGCTTCCTCAGCAGGGCTTCTGAGGCTGGGCCACCCTGCATTTTCCGCCTTCCTTCTCTCTGCATGGCTAACCAGCCATGACCCTCCCGCCTTGCCAGGCTGGGCTAAGAGCACAAGTCAGCGGACGGGTCGCCCAGCCTTCCAGGTAAACCAACCAGCTGGTGGGGCCTTGGGCAAGTTACTTAATCTCTCCAAACCTCAGGTGTCCTCCCCTGAGAAGTGGAATTGTTTTGAGGATTAAATAATGTATTTAGAGCATCTGGCACAGTGCCCAGCATGTCATGAACACATGGATGAGGATGATGACAGCTGCCACCCTGCACCAGGAGCTGGCTGAGATTTTACACGCACTCATCTATCCTCGCAACAACCCTGTGAGGCTGGGCCTGTTGCTACCCCCGTTTTGCTCATTTTCTAATGAGCAAATACAGAGTTTAGATAACTTGGCTGGGGTCACACGGTAAGTGAGTCAGAGCGGGAGCTTGAATGCAGGCCTCTGGCTCTCCAGCCTGCATCCTCCTCCACTCCACTGAAACACTACCACCATTACATACCAGGGACTGTGCTGGGGACAGAAATACACAGACACAGCCACTGCCCTCTGGCAGTCCCTGGTCTAGCTGAAGGACAGGCATTCCAGCATCTGTTTTCTGTGCTACATGAAAGGATGTGTTCTAAGCATGGCAGATCCCATTTCAGAGGGGGAGGGATGGAGGACAAGGGCTCAGCCACCAACCCTGCTTTGGTTCCTGCCACACCTATGGCAGGGACCCGGGTCACATCCTGAGGGATGGAGAGGAAGTGCCTGCAGAAAATCCCTGGCAGAGAACCCTACCCAGCCTTATGTCGTGAGCTGTGCAGGAACTGGGCTGGGGATGCTCCAAGCCAGAGGAAGCTTGGGAACCTGCACCAGGATGCCCTGGATGTCTGGGGCAGGACAGTGTCAGGCACTGGGAATGGGGACCTGGTCATGCCCCATCTAGTGGCCTTAGTTGTGGTTCAGGGAAACCCAATGTGGGACGGAGAGGGCGAGTCCCACAGACAGCCAGGCACTCCCTCCATGTGCGGGGAGGACACTGCCAACTGGCCGCTCAGTTTACCATGCTGGTTTCCTTAGTAAACTTCCAGCTTTCTGGGAACAGGAAGCTGCCATTTATCACCAGGAAAACATGGGGGTTGGGGTTACACAGGCTGGCTGTGTAAGGCTGGCAGGAAGGGTGGAGCTGACTCAGATGGAGTTATCCTTGCCATCTACCTCTGTCTACAGTCCTGGAAGCAGTGGGAGCCAGTCAGGCCTGGAGCCCTGGGCCTGTTACACTCTCAGCCAGGCTCTCCGACTGGTTCATCTGCAGTGCTCTCTCTCAGCCGTGGAGCAAACCCTGGCTACTCTGGCTCAGTCCTCCACCTGAGGACTGAGTGGGGATACCCCTCTCAGTCCTCTGGTGCCAGAGAGAACTGCAGGGCTCTCTGGGAGACTGAGGAAGGTGGAACGTTGTTCAACTCCTGTGACTTGTGCAGTGAAGGGACAAGAGAGGGCCGGCAAGGCTGGATACCAGGTCTCAGATGGGCAGCCTGGGTGTGGCCTGCTTCCTCTGAGCCCCTCTTCCTCCTCTGTTTACCCCTGCTCAGCTGCTGGGAGGAGCCTCTGGGTCTGGTGGGGACATCCCTGTGAGGCATTCCCAAAGGCCTGAGAGAATGCTTTTAGAGACATGTCCCAGGCCTGGTCCCTTTCTCTCACGAGACCCACCAGCTCCTCTTGACCTCACCTCCCACATCCAAGTCCTGCTCAAGGCCCCACCCTTCTCTTCCTCTCAGCCTCCCTCTGGCCCACTTGGTCAGACCTTCCCAGCTTCTGGGTTAATAATGACACCAGCCGCCTTGCCAGGCTCTCTCCTCAGCCTGTGCACCTTCTGCTGCCAGAGTGGTCCCCTAACCACTGCCTGAATCGTGATGTTCTGGGCTCACACCTTCTATGGCTCCATGCTGGTAGCAGGTGAAGTCCAAGAGACTTGAGTGGGGCCCTGCCTCCACAGCCAGCTGTCTGGGGCCTTTGGGGACCCTGATGAGCTGTGCTCCGCCCAGTGCCCACCTCAGGTCCTCTGCCAGGAAAGCCAGGCCTTGTCATTGCCCTTTCTTCCTAGCTTTTTCTAAACCCAGTTCAACAAACACAAGACGCCTCTGGTGCCGAGGCCGCTGCTCCTGTGAGTTGATGGTGCGGTCTGGGAACAGATGGCGGTGGGATCTGAAATGAGGTGACATGGACCTTCTGCTTCATTCCCTTTTATTATAAACATGTCTTTCAAATCAACTTTGTTTTATTTATTTATTTTAAGGCGGGGAGAGGGAGGGAATCAACTTTATTTATTTTTTCGTCTGGCCTTTGTTCTCTAACACTCAGATGTGTATGTGATGCTGGGGTTCAAACCTGGGTCCTCATGCATGCCAGGCAAGCATGATACCACTGAGCTACTACTCCAGCACCTCAAAATGACTAACTTTGTAAAGAGGAAAAGTATTTCCTTAAAGGAAAAGCACTCTGCAAAAACTTAACTCTGAAGCCAACTCCTGGAACCCCTGGCCTTGGGGCCCCTCTGGGCCCTGCCCAGCTGGGTCAGGTGCCCTCCCTCAGGCATATACCATGCTGACCCAGGCCATCTGTGTGCCTGTCTGTGGCTGTTTGTAGCCCTGATGCTGAGCCCTTCATCACGACTTGGAAGGGCACATGAACATAGGGATCAAGACCCATTTTACAGGTGGGAAAGCTGGGGCTCAGAGAAGTGACTTCCCTGAATGATGTGGTGGGTCTGCAGCTGGGCAGGGGCTGTTCCTATGCTCTTTGCCTGCCTTGTACTTTCTCTAAAATGGGACTCCACTGGCATGGTGGTGCACCTCTGTAATCCCCGTGCTCAGGAGGCTCAGGCAGGAGGATCACAAGTTGAAAGTCAGTCTCAGCAATTTAGTGAGTTCTGGAGTAGACCCTGCCTCAAAATAAAAAATAAAAAGGGTCAGGGAGGTGGCTCAGTGGTTAAATGCTGCTGGGTTCAATACATAGTACCAAACAAATAAAATAAAATGGGACTCCCACAGGCATGGCCCTGCCCTCTTGCAGGCCAGGTATACAGGGACGGGACAGCAAGGCCAGAGTCAGAGGCAGGCTGGCTCAGAGACAGCTCAGCAGGCACAGTATTGGGAAAGGGCAGTGCCAGCCCACCCTGCAGGCACCTGGTCAACACAGGTCTACAGGTCTCTGTAGGTGACAGAAAGGGTGACAGAGGTCTCACCTGACCCCAGAGTTTTTATCACTTGGTCAGCAGCAGGAAGGCAACCCTTTGGAGTCCTAGGTCATGGAACCTCAGAAAGGAAAGGAGAGAACTGACCTCACTAAAAATGGGAGAACCAAGTATCCCGCTGGTGTGGGCTGGCAGAGCCCTCGGAGGCTTTCTGTTCTTCCAGGCCCTGGAGAAGAGAATGCCCTGCAGACCGCAAGCCTGTGAGAGGCCAACTCTCCCTGTGCCTGCAGCACCCTGAAAGCCCCAAGGGACCTGCAGTGGGCACACCCTTGCCCCAAGGAGCCTGGGGAGACAGGTGCTCCCTGTCAGCCCCTGAGGAGGCGAAGCTCTGGAGAACCTGGAGGTGCTTGAGAGCTACTGTCTTCAAAGATCAAGCGAAGGTGGACACGAAGCCCACATTGGGCAGTCGGCACCCAGTTCTCCCCAGGCCCTGGAAGAGCACAGTCCCTTGAAGCCTGCAGCCAAGGCCGGGAGCTAAGTGCAAGGATGGAGTTGTGATAGGCACAAGGAAACTAAGTCTGTCCTGAAGCCTAGGGTCACTTCCATCCCTGAGAGCCAAAGGCCTCCAGCCCTGGGCACCCAGGAGCTTCTGAAGGGCCACCAGAGGGTGTGTACCAACCACACACTCTTTGGAGAATTTTCGGAAGGATGCTGCTCTGGACAGCAGCAACCATTCAGGGATAGAGGATGGGCTGGCAGGGGAGATGAGCACGGGTGCCATCAGCTGCCTGGTTGTGTCTCTGACCTGCCTCCATCACATGTCCTGCCTCCCTTCCTACTGCTGACGAAGTCCTCCCTGTGCCTAGGGACAGTGGGTTCCTCTGTGGCCTGTACCTGCTGTACAGGTGTCTGGAACACCTTGCCCTCCTCTTCCCGTTCTAACTCCTACTCACTTCTCAGGTCTCACCTTAGGAGTCATTTCCTCCAGGAAGTCTTCCCCCCTGTGTCCTCCCCTCATCCAGCTAGATGCCTCACCTGAGCTTCCGGGCATCCTTCCCCTCCCCCTACCACTACCCCCTGGTTGGGGTTGCTGACTGGCTCACTGCCTCCCCTACCAGGCCAGAGGCTTCCAGAGGGGAGGACCTGGGCCTTTCTCAGCATTGTACCCTATACACCCTGGCTGGCGCTTGGGACTTGCTATGTCCTCAATACATACATAATTTTTGAGAAAGGGTCTTGCTAAGTTATCCAGACTGGCCTCTGATTTACAATCCTATTCCTCAGTCTCCCAAGTCAATAAATATTTATTGAATGAGTGAATAAGTATATGAACAAAAGCCACCCCAAAAGGATGTGGTAATTTCACAAGCCTCATAGGAAGTCCTCTGCCCAGCCCTGGCATTGCTCCCAGGGGGACGCCTTGCTGAGGCACTGGCCCGGGCATGGTGCGCGTGTGTGTGGAAGGTACTCACCTCTTGCTCAGCTCCTTCAGGGCGCCACTGCGACACAGGCCCAGGTAATCCCCCAGAAGCTTCAGCTGCTCCCGGCTCCTGCCAATGAGGCGCATCTGCTCCACATGCTCGTACAGCGAGGCATTCACCAGCTGCAGGTTGACAAGGGGCTGGGCCCGGATCTGTGCCAGAAACTTCAGGGCCTGCCGACAGACCTAGGGGCACCCAGGAAAGGTTGATGGTTAGTGAGCGCCTTTGGGCTGGGCGCTGTACTGCCCAGCCCTCACCGGCCCCTGCCACTCTCTCCAAGGGATGTGGCAGGAAACAGTCTCAGAGAGATGAAGCTACTTAGCCAAGATCACACAGCTCAGAAATGGTAGGCTCCCAAACCAGCTCTCCCCGTAATGACACCGTGCTGCCCCCTCCCAACCTTGTCGAGATGTGGAAGGTCACTCTGATGAGGCCCCCTCCCCTGGGCCTCTCAGACTCTTCCCACTCTTTCCTGTCTGCCCAGCTCCCTTTTCCTGCCTAGAGGAAACAGGTGCTCCCCTCTGGACCCTGACTCAGCTCCAGCCACAGGAAGCCACAGAGCAGACACAGCTCAACAAGGTTCTCCAAGTACACTGGGCTCCTGCCAGCAGCAACTGCCAGGGCTCCCCTGTAACTCTAGGATTAATCTCAGCTTTCTTCAACATACTGATAGTGTTGAAGGTGCAACCCAGGACTCTGATGCTAGCACTACTGCCAACACCAAGCACCTACTATTTGCCAGACACAGGATTAGGGACCTGACCATATCCTTATTCTCAGGACCCAGGGGGACAGGTGGCATCATTCCCATTTTATAGACAAGGAAACTGAGGCTCAGATAAGTGATTTATCTGGCCTGCCTATGGGAAATGGAACTCAGATCTACACTGCAGTATTTTTTCTTTCCTTTTTTTTGGGGGGGGAGGGTACTGGGGATTGAACCCCAGGGGTGCTTAACCACTAAGCCACATCCCCAGCCCTTTTTATTTTGAGACAGGGTCTCATTAAATTGCTGAGGCTGGTCTCAAACTTGTGATCCTCCTACTTCAGCCTTCCAAGCTGCTGGGATTACAGGCCTACACCACCATGTCCTGCTGCAGTGTTGTTTCTGAATAGCAGGCAGCTTCTCTAACTAAAAGAACTCCATCTCTCTATGGGCTCCTTGTGGCATGCTAAGGAGCAGGGGCTGACTGGGGGAAATCCAAGCACCTGCTTCAGGAGGTTTTTTATTTCACTCGTGGAAACTGAACCCAGAGCCTCACTAGGCAAGTGTCCTACCACTGAGCTACATCCCAGCTTTTTTTCCCCTTTCTTTTATTTTGAGGCAGGATCTTGCTAAGTTGCCAAGGCTGGCCTTGAACTTGGGATCCTCCTGGTTCAACCTACCAAGTCACTTGGCTTATAGTCATGCACCACCATGCCTGGCAGATTATTTTGAGTTTAGATTAAAAGGGATATTCCAGCCAGGTGTGGTGGCACACGCCTGTAATAACAGCAACTTGGGAGGGTGAGGTAGGAGGATCGCAAGTTCAAAGTCAGCCTCAAAACTTAGCAAGGCCCAAAGCAATTTAGCAAGACCTTGTATCAAAATAAAATTAAAAATGGGCTAGAGATGTGACTCAGTAGTTAAGCACCCCTGGGTTCAATCCTTGGTACCAACAATAAAAAATAAAAATAAAAGAGATATTCTATGTAAGTGTTTGGCACAGGGCTGGCACAGAGTTCACCCTCAGTGAGTGTGAACTTCTGTCAGCAGCTATGTGAGAGCCTACTGTGGCCCATGTGTCCCTCTGGGGGTCAGGGAATATAACAGGGCCCTCAGGAGAACTGTCCCTATATTTGGGAGCTGTCTTTTAGCTCCACCAGCAATTCTCTTCCCCCCCTGCAATGGACAATTGCTTCCCATACCCTAGAGCCCTGAGATACCTGTTGCCCAGCCTGAGGGCAGCCCAAAGGTAAACCCCTGGTGACCTGGGTCAAATTGCTATCCTCCAGCCCTGACCAGCTCTCCCCACAGCGGTGTGGCCTTGAGTGAGGCTCAGATGAAATACACACAGGAATGTGCACCAAACAATGCCCCATGCTACTGCTGGGCAGGGACTTACTGCTCCCCAGGGGCCATTCCCATCCTGTGACCATGGAAGAAACAGACAAAAGCAAAAACCTCAACCCGGGGCTGACATTCTGCCAAGTGTCAGCTGGGCCTCAGCACAAGTGGGTCAGCCAGAGCCACAGTGGCAAACAATATGGCCCCAAGTCCTGGGCCGCATTCTGTTTTGAGTTTTCCTGTCTCTCCCAGGTCACTGATATTTGATAGAGAGCTGGGTATTTCCTGATCTCAGATAAGTCCAGAAAAGCACTGCAGTTTCCTAGGGTGAAGAAGGGCACAGGATTCCGGCAGTGAGGAAGGAGGCGGCTGGACAGAAGACTGCTCTGAGGACGAGGGAACGTGCTCAATGGCAAATGGCTCTGCATTCCTGGTGGTTCTGAGGTTCAGTTTTCGGCACATAGTTAAATATTTAACACTGAGGGCAGAGCTGGGGACAGGTGAGCAACAGAACAGCTAAAGTGAAGTGGACTCTGGGGGTCCCTCTTCCCAGGTGAGTGGAATTGACTTGGGGAGTCACCTTCCCTATAATCTGAGGACACATCCATGGGCCAAGACTGCATGGCCCACAGCTCCTGGGCCGAGAGCAGTAGACAACTGCTTTCTTGTTTCCATGTCTGTCTTAGTAGACATCTGTGCCTTTGGGAAGAAGGCAGTTTTGACAGGACAGATTTATCAATGGATGTGGGGATGTGTGCATGGAGGAACAGGTGAACAGACGGTGGTCTTGAGGCAGATGCTGAACAAGTGAATTAGGGACAAGAGGTGTGACAGACCTTGGGAGGGAAAGGGCACTGTTGGAAGGCACTGTTCTAAGCGACAAGCAGTATTGCCGTGTGTCTTCACAATGGACCCGAGACATACACTATTATTAAACCCCTTTAAGAAAAGGAAAAAAAAAGGGGGCTGGAGCGGTGGCTCACCAGTATTGCACTTGATTGGGAAACGTGAGGACCTGGGTTCAAACCCCTGCACCACATTCACAACTAAGTGTTGGAGAAACAAAACCCAGATGAAAAACTAAATAAAAGTTGATTCTTTCTCTTTCTCACTTTCCTCCTCTCTTAAAAATAAAGAAAAAGAAAAAGAAACCCCCAAACCTTAAGAGATGAGGACTCTGACACTAATTTCTCACAACACAGCTAGAAAAGTGGCTAAGTGCAGTGGTGGTGCACGCCTGTAATCCCAGTGGCTTGGGAGGTTAAGGCAGGAAGGTCACAAGTTTGAGGCCAGCCTCAGCAATTTAGTGAGAACCTGTCTCAAAATAAAAAATAAAAGGGTTGAGGATGTGGCTCAGTGGTTAAGCACCCCTGGCTTCAATCTCTGGTACCAACAACAATGAGGACAATGACAACAACAAAAAACAAACAAACAAACAAACAAAAAAACGAGTGCCTAAGCCCAGCTGAATCAGAGGACAATCTGAACGATCTTAGAACACACCTTGTTGAGAAGCACCTGGTGGACATAAAGAAAGTACCCAAGATATGATAGCAAGTGAACAAAGCTTGTGATAAAGCAGGTTGAGTCCACTATGATTCCAACCTTATAAAAGGTAGATGCGTAAGCGAGCAAATGCACAGAAAAGGCTGCACCCCAGAATATTGCTAGGGGTTATCTCTGGGCGATGATACATAATCTTGATTTGTTGTTGGGCTTTTCTGTAAGTTTTAATGTTAAACAGTAACCATGTGTTATCTCTATAATGGGCAGAGTCCCAGAAAAAGTGTGCTTTTGAAAACATGAAATAAGTAGCCCACGCAGGGCTTGCAGTGTTGAGAGTAGGCACCTGGGGCCTGCAGGGTTGGCAAAAGCAAGATTGACTGCTCTAAGGGGTGTGGTCAGCTGACTGGCCTGCCCACTCACTTATTCACCGCTCCACCCACCCATCCATCCACCCACCCATCTGTCTGTGCATCCATCCACCCACCCACCCTCCCATCCATCCACACATCCATTGATGTATCTGACTTAGCCTATCCTATCCTTTTCTACTTACCCATCTACCTGCCTGCCTACCTAGTTGCTGGTGCCTTAAACAGTTTTATCTGTTCCTTGGAAGCTGCAGAAAACCATCCTCAGATGCCCACCTGGGGACCCAAGCAGGTATTTACAGATTTCTCTTTGGGGGCTGCAGATAGGCACTGAGCTTTTCTCTTGGTTCCCCCCACATCATAGATCTTGAAACAGTGATCCTGCTCCCTAGAGCCACGCTACCTCAAACAGCAAAAAGCGGAGAACGTTCCTGTCATTCAGCAGCCCTGTGTGACCATGACATGCTAGGTCTGAGACTTACCGGGCGCTTGGTGAGGTCCCAGTTGTGGATGATCCTGGCCGGAATCACTGAAGCATCATCTTGGTGGCAGATGTCACAGTAATAGAGGCCAGAGAAGGCACAGAGTTTGGGTCGTACAAAGGAGAAGCCAATCTGCCGGGAACAGCCTGGGGAGGGGGGCAGTGGGTGAGTGAGCAGAGGGGGCCGGGGTCTGCTCCAGGTAACAGTGAAGCTACCAAGGCTGGAAGGGGCTGCTTGTGAGTATTTTTTAAAAGGAGAATACAAAGATAAAAATGATTCACTCATATTTCTACCACTAACAATCAACACTATTAATTATAATAGCACACTGTAAAAATTATCCTCACCATTTTACAGCTTAAGAAGTTGATGCTTGGGGCTGGAGCGGTGGCTCAGCGGTTTCATCGCTTGCCTGGCAAGCACGAGGACCCGGGTTCAAACCCCAGCACCACGTGCACAACTGAGTGTTGCAGCAACTAAGGCCATGTGAAAAACTAAATAAAGTTGTTTTTGTCTTTCTCTGTCTCTCTCACTGTCCCTCTCTCTTTAAAAGAAAAAAAAAAAGAAGTTGATGTTCAGGAGGCTGAGGCAGGAGAACTGCAAGTTCAAAGCCAAAATCAGCAATTTAGCAAGGCCCAGAGGAACTCAGAGAGACTCTATCTCAAAATATAAAAAGGGCTGGCGGGCGGGTGGGCAGCTGGAGTGGTGGCTCAATGGTTCGGCAATTGCCTGGCATGTGTGAGGATGTGGGTTCGAACCCCAGCACCATATATACAACAAAGTCTCAGAGCAACAAAGGCCACATGAAAAGCTAAATAAAAATTGATTCTCTCTTTCTACCTCTCTCTTAAAAAAAAAATAAAGGGTTGGGGATGTGGCAAGTTGACACTCAGAGGTTAAGAAATCTGTCTGGTTACACAATGACCGATTTACACAGTGGAACTCAAATTTGGGCTTGATTAGTCCCAAAGTCTGTGCTCCCTTCCATGGTACTTAGCATACTTGTCCAATGGCTCCACTGCTTGCTCCCCAATGCCAATCTCCTCTCCTTCAACCCCTCTACTGGGGCCCAGTAATGGAAGCAACCAAGTCAGGGCCTGGGCAAGCAGTGTAGGGGCTGAGGAAAAGGGACTGGCCACAAGAGTGGGTGGGGAAGCCAGCAGGAGGCAGGGTGACCTGGACATTTTCTGGGGTCAGCTTGAAGCCAGAGCAGCCCGATCTCTCAGGACGGTGGGGAGGGCCAGTTTCAGCCCCTTGGTTGAAGGAGTCCCCCACAGCAGGAGGCAGTGGGAGTGCAGTGTGACCAGGGCCAAAAGCTACAGCTGGCTCCGATCCTGAACGCATGCTCGGTCTCCCACAGAGGCAGGGACAAGGGACCCCTGGCCTGTTGGATCTCCTGCTAAGCAGCTACCTCACCCTGACCTTCACCTAATTTTCTCAAGTTTCCACCTCAGTGTCTAGAAAACTCAGCTGCTCTTTGCTATTTTGTGGGAATATTACAGAGTAATAATGTGCCCAGGTTCTAAAAGTGGCCTGCCAACTGAGCTACAACACAGATGGTGCATGGCATCTGCCTGGCCACGGGACTGTGCGGCAGGGTGGGAAGGGAGCCTGAACTCCTGGGTTTCCCAGCCCTGCCTGGAGAGCTGGTCCCTGTGGCAGCACTTACTCCAATAGGTGGGAAGTTTCCCTCACAAGTGTTAAGTCCTGGCACCCTTGGGCTGAAGAGAGAAGCGTGAGTTCTGGGGTGGTGTTGCCTGCAGGAAGCTCTGCTCAACCTGCTTCTCCCATCCTTCAGGGGCCCACTGCAGGCCACTTCCTTCCAGACATTTGAAGCAAGATTTCCCCTCCGGTCCTGTAGGCTCCAGCCTACCAGGGCAGCTCTGAAATGGGAAGTCAACTTCTTGCTGTGGCCTTCTGCAGTATGGCAGCTGGCATGTCCCCCTGGACAGTGGGGAGTGGGACCTCACGTAGGCTTGGACAGCACAAGGCCAGGGAGGGCCTTTGGGTCCTGTCAACTAGCACAGGCCCTAGGGAGCAGTCATCAAGGTCCAGTTCTGCCTCTGACACTAACTAGCTGTGTGAGCCTGAGACAAGGCACTGACCAGCTCTGGGCCTGTTTCCTCACCTATAAACAGAAAAATAGCACCTCTCTCTATTAAGTGAGATAATCCAAAGAAAGCATCTGGCTCAATAACATACACAAAAGCATTAGATGCAACGATGACGATGACACGGCAGATACTGACGTGAAATAATACCCATTATGTAATTTTCTTTTCTTTTTGGTACCAGGGATTGAGCCCAGGGGTCTTAAAACACTCAGCCTCATCCCCAGCCCATTTTACTTTGAGACAGGGTGTTGTCAAGTTGCTTAGGGCCTTGCTAAGTTGCTGAGGCTGGCTTTGAACTAGCGATCCCTCTGCCTCAGCCTCCCAAGTTGCTCCCATAACGTAATATTAAGGAAAAAAAAAAAAACCAAGTTGCAGAACAATATATAGAGATGTGCTGCCCGAGACAGTGGTTGTGCGCCACAGTCGCCCCTTTAAGAGAATTTAAATGGAAAATTTAGTTCCTTACTCACACTAGTGCTTACTCACATTTTAAGCACTCGGAGGCCACTTGTGGCTCACAGATACCATGGCTGGACAGCACAGAATAGCATGACTTGCAAAAACATGCAAAAATATTTGCTTTGGGAAGATCTCAGGCCCCTTTTGTAAAAGCAGATGACAGTGTAGCAGTAAGATAATGCAGAAGGGATAGAGAGCAACAGGAAGCAGGGCTGCCACCAACAGGTCCCACCCAGAAGCAGGAGAGGCAGGGGGCTGCGCTAGAGCAGGCGGCTGGCCCCAGTAGGAGCTGGGGAGGTGCAGAGGCTGCATGGCAAGTCCCCTGTGCTGCATCAACTCAGGGGAGGGGTGAAGGCATGGGTGGGACCCTAAAGCAGGAAGCCTGCAGGAGGTGGAGTGAAGCTGGCAGGCAGGGGGCTGTGGGGAGAGTCAAGTCCACACCTGCACAGAAGCAGCCCTGGGAGTCGAGGCCCTTCTCTGTGGGGATGGCCACCAAGTACTGCAACAGGAAGCCATTCTCCCGGGTGGCAAACTTCAGCACCTCCTGACAGTTTTCATCCAGACTCCCACCAAGCGTCACGGCCTCCTCAGCTGTCTCCAAGTAGGACGCCAAGACCTTGCGGACCAGGTCCCTCCACAGGGCTGCCTCCTCGGCATTCCCCGCCTGCAGCTTCAGCACAGCCTTGGCTGTGATGATTTTGAAAAAGGCCGGGCCCCCGAGGCTTGTGTCTGGCAGGATGTCTCGGATGGTCTCCACTCCATGGCTGTCACTTAGCAACTTCTCGTTGTTTTTCACGCGGAAGCATTTTAGAGACTCCAATGAGAGGGAAAAAATATAGGGTATCCAGGTCCTGTCTGCATACAGGTACAGAAGGGATTCTTTGATGGCGTCTGGCTCTGGAACCTGGGCAGATGTCCAGTCGAACTGTGTGCCCTGGGGGACTGTAGGCTCCGGGTGCAGGGCTGAGGAGGAGAGGCTGTCACCCAAGGGAGCCTCAGCAGGGTCCTCAGGCTGGTCTGGATACTGGATGTTAACCCACTCGTCCTCCTGCTGGGGCCGCACCTTCTGCAGGGCCTCCCGCACCCGGTCCAGCCAGTCCTCAGCCTCGTCCTGAGAAGAGGCTCGCAGCGCCAGCTTCTTGCCAGAGAAGACCAGCTCGAAGCGCCCATCGCTGTGGGCCGGCCCCACAGCCTCGCAGCGCAGCAGGGAGCAGCTCTCCACACAGGTGCGCTCCTCATCGCTCAGGTAGAGGCGGAGCTCCAGAGGGGAGAGCTCGCAGAAGAACTCCTTCCAGATGCCCATGGCCCCTCGCCGAGCCACCGTGCCCAGCTTCATGAGGCCCCGAAACGGGTTGGACAGACCTGGAAGCAGAAGGAGGCACTTTAGAATGTGGGCCTGTCCCCTACTACCCAAGGCCACCTGTGGCGCCCCATAGCCCTATTATGGGAGTGAACACTGTACAAGTCACTAGAACACAGCTGGCTGTGTGCTGCTGTCAAATGGGATTCCGAAAGCTGGATGGGAATATTTTTTGAGCGCCTTAGCCAATCCTCGACTCAGCTTTGACCTCACTTCTGCACTTCACCCAGAAGAATGTACTCAGATACCCCCCAGCATCTGTGCCCACACGCGTCCTTCCCTCCTGTCATCAGGGCTGTGCTTCTGTGTGAGGCCAACTTCTCCTCCACCCACTCAAGGACAAGGACATCTTTCCAGCAGTTCTCTCTTCTGTGTCACCCTTTCCTCCCTTCTCTACTGAATCAGGACTGCTGGCACACAGAATGCTGTAATTTCTCCCATTTTAAAAATCTCTCGCCTCAACTCACATCTCTAATTACCACTTTGTTTCTTGGTCCTCATTACAGAAAAACTGCTTAGGAACTACTGGCATCTCTTCCATATTCCTGCTCTCATTCCTTCTTCTCCCTCCCACCCTTCTTTTTTAAAGGGGGATGGAGGGGGGATGGAGGGAGGGAGAGAGGAGGTACGCATGCATGCACCTCAATTTCAATTGTTTTTTCATCTGGCCTTTGTTTCTCAGGTCCCTGCACATGCCAGGCAAGTGGTCTACCTCTGAGCCACTGCTCCAGCCCCTCCATTCCTTCTTGAACCTGTCCCAATTAGACTTTTGACTCCTCATTTCACTGAAACTGCTCCTGGGAAGGCCACCAATGCTTACCATTGTGGCCAAAGCTGAAGGCCTTCCCTCTCCCTTTGTCTCCTCTCAAGGCTGGAGCACTTGGGCACTCAGCTCTGGGTCCTTGTCTGCCCTATGGACACCTACTCCCTCCTGAGCTTACCTGAGAGCATCTCAGGACTTCATGGCAACACGCCCCTGACCCCGCCACCATTACCACTTTTCCCTCCAGCCTGAACCTCGCACATGAACTTTAACAGATCCATCTGTCCCGTGTGTAAGAGGCATCTCAAAGCTGACGTGTCCAAAAATGAATTCCTAATTCTCCTGCTGCAAAACTGTTCTTCCCTAATGTTCTTTATCTCATACAATGGAAAACTTCAGCCTTCCAATTTCTTGGGCTACAAACCTTGGCGTTTATCTCAGATTCTCTTTTATAACCCACATCCAATCTTTTGGCAAATCCTCTTAGATTTGCCTTCAATACATATCTATGGTCCCCCACTTCTCCACCTCTACTACCTCACAGGTCAGGCCACTGTCATCTCTTGCTTGGATTGTGACAATAGTCCCCTAACTGGTCTTTCTTCCCCTGTTGTCCTTTAGCATAGGAGCTGGGATGATTAGTTTAAGAGATAAGCCAGAGCAGCCGGGTGTGGTGAAACACATCTATAATACCAACAACTTGGAAGGCTGAGGCTGAGGCAGGAGGATCTCAAGTTCAAAGCCAGCCTCAGCAACTTAGCGAAGCCCTGAGCAATGTAACAAGACTCTGTCTCAAAATAAAGTATAAAAAAAGGGCTGGGAATGTGGTTCAGTGGTTAAGCACCCCTGGGTGCAATCCCTCGTACAATAAATAAATAAATAAGTAAAAATAAAAAGATAAGCCATCACATGCCTCAGCCATCCTACTCCAGGGTAAAATCTTAAGTACCCTTCAGTTGATAGCCCTCCATCTCACTGACCTCATCTCTCAGCACCCATCCATCACTCTGCCCGTCACTCTGGTCACCCATGTCCCCTGGACATGCCAAGCATGCTCCTGGCACAGGGTCTGTATTCTTCTCACTGCTTGAAACACATGTGTCACCTCATGCCTCCCTCTTTGCCTCCTTCCCATGTCCTCGAATGCCGCCTATTTGTGACGCTCCCTGACTCTTTATTCTCCTGGCCTTCACCACCACCTGACTACACTCTCATTGTCAGTTTTCTTATTTCCTGGATCTCCCCCTCAGAACACAAGCCCCGCGAAGGTAAGGACGCTGCTCTGCTTTGTCCTGTGTGTGCCACACCTATTGCCTGGCACATCACAGATACTCGATGAATGAATGGATAAAGACTGTCCCACACTGCTCATTGTCCCTTGCTCCCCTGGAGTCTGTCACCAAGAAGGGATTCAGAGAACACATAATTCTTTCTGTCCCAGCCTGGGCTAGTCTTAGAGATTTGTATTTCAGAAGGCTTTGCAATCCCTCTGGGTGGCGTAAGGAAGAAGCACGCCTTCTCAGGCAGGGTCAGAGACCATAGCCAGCAAGTGGAACAACCCCACCAAAAAATCAACATGAGACCAGGGCTGTACCCACACAGAGCCCCATGAACCTGGCAGAACTCTCAGGTCACTGCAAACAGAAAATGAGGAGAGAGACGGATGCGAGGGCACCCTGGTTTTTTTCAGTTATAAATGGAAACCCATTTTGAGGGTTACAGAACAATTAGGTCATGGTTATTTAATGCCTTCTGGAATTTCACAGGGTAAGGAGATCAAGGTGACTTCACTGGAAATAGCACATAGAGGACAGAAGCAAACAGAAGGTGTGATAAAGCCCACCAGTGCTGTTAAAGGAGCCTTCTAAGATGAGAACTCTGCAAGGAGCCTTAGAACCCCAAGCTCCTTAAGGTGCAGGGAATCGGGACTCCTCTGTAATTTTGAAGTTTATAGTGTGTTTCACATATGAAGCAGTATTTTGTCCTCTGTGGACAGGTTTGGACACTATTTAAATAGGATTTTATGTGAGAGCAGAGCACTTTTCCTGAACAACTAGCACAAGGATGCCTCTTATTGCATTCTGAGAAGAGGGTTTCTGAGAACACAGCACCCATCAGATAATGCAACTGGCACAGTCCTACAGAGGGGACCCTGTGGAGCCACCTACCCATCTGCCTGCGGTGCACCACCCAGAAGTTCTTATGCTCCTGCGCTGGCGCTGCCCTGATGTTCTTGCCTCCTGGGGAAGGCACACAAGCTTTGTCTAATGCCCCCAGGGAGCAGCTCTTTCTGGGTCCTTGAGAAAAGTGCCTATGGAGAGCAGGCCTCGACTCTGGAGTCCCTCTAGCAGCAGCCGCAGAGCGATCTGGCGTGCTCTCAGGGGCGTGCTCCTGCGTAGGCCGGTAGAAGTCATCTTCGGAGATCCAGCTCTTGCTTTCCTATTGAGAAAGAAGTAAAGACAGGCTGTCTCACTTTAAGTTTCTAAAAAATATCTTTAGAGGGGCTGGAACAGTGGCTCTGTGGTTATGGCACTTGCTTGGCATGCTTGAGGACCCAGGTTCAATCCCCAGCACCATACACAACTAAGTGGCGGAAAAACAAAAATCTGATGAAAAAACTAAAACCTGACACTCTTAAAAAAAAATCAAATAAAAAAATATCTTTAGTCATGATTCACATATCAAAAAATGAACCCATTTTAAAAAATGGGTACATAATTCAATAGTTCTGGTGTATTCACAGAGTTGTGCAACCATCACCTTAATCTAAGTTTAGAATATTTTCATCACCCCCAAAAGAAACCCCATGCCCTGTAGCAGCTACCCCCACTTCCCCAAGACCACCCCAGCTCTAGGCAACCCCATGCACGTTTTCTGTTTCTATACGTTTGCATACTCTGGCTATTTCACATAAAAGGAAGCATATGACATGTGTGGTCTTTTGTGACTTCTCTTAGCATAATGTTTTCAAGGTTCAACCATGTCGTAAACAAGTATGTGTGAAAATTCATTCCTTTTCATTGCCAAGTAATTGTGTGGATATACCACATCTTGTTTATCCACCCATTAGTAAGTTGATGGACTTTGGGCTGTTTTCACTTCTTGGCTATTGTGAATAATGCTGCTATGAATATTCATGTTTTTGTGTGGATTTAGGTGTCCCCTTTTTTTGGCTATATACCTAGGATTGGAATTGTAGGGTCACAGGGCTGGAGAGGTGGCTCAGCAGTTACAGCGCTTGCCTGGCATGCGTGAGTACATGGGTTTGATCCCTAGCACCTTGTACAACAACGAAGTGTCAGAGCAATGAAAGCCACATGAAAATCTAAACAAAATTGATTCTTTCTGTCTCTCTCACTGTCCCTCTCTCTTAAAAAAAAAAAAAAGAATTGTAGGGTTGTATGTAATTCTGTTTAACATCTTGAGGACCTGTTAAACCGTTTCCCAGAGTGGCTGCACAATTTTACGTTCTCACCAGCAATATAGGAGGGATCCAATTTCTCTATAAACTCTCCAACATTTGTTATTTCTTTCTTTCTTTCTTTTTTTTTTTTAAAGAGAGGAGGACAGTGAGAGAGACAGAGAAAGAAAGAACTTTTATTTAGTTTTTCACATGGCCTTAGTTGCTCCAACACTTAGTTGTGTACGTGGTGCTGGGGTTTGAACACGAGTCCTCAAGCTTCCAGGCAAGCGCTGAAACCGCTGAGCCACCGCTCCAGCCCCCCATTTGTTATTTCTTGATTACAGTCATCCTGATGGGTGTGAAGGGTTATCTCACTGTGGGGCTTTTTGTTGTTACTGTTGTTTGTTTTTTTGGTACTGGGGATTGAACCCAGGGAGGACTTAACCACTGAGCCACATCCCCAGCCCTTCTTTTATTTTGAGACAGAATTTCGCTTAGGGCCTTGTTAAGTTGCGGAGGCTGGCTTTGAACTTATAATAATCCTGTCTCAGCCTCCTGAGCCGCTGGGTCTCATTGTGGTTTTGATCTGCATTTCCCTAATGTCTAATTACACTGAACATCTTTTCATGTGCTTATTGGTCATTGATACATCTTTTTTTGTAAAAAAAATCTATTTGAATCCTTTGACCACTTTAATTTTTTTAGTTTTATTTTTTAAAGAGAGTGAGAGAGAGAAAGAGAGAATCAATGTTATTTATTTTTTTCATCTGGCCTTTGCTTTGCTGACACTTAGGTATGTATGTGGTGCTGGGGTTTGAACCCAGGTCCTTGAGCATGCCAGGAAAGGTCCATAACTGCTGAGCCACTGTTCCAACCCCTCCTTTGACCATTTTAAATTAGTTACCATTTCGTTGTTAAGTGCTGAACTGTGCCCCCTCCCAAGAAACATTTATCGAACCTGATTCCCAGCACCTCAGAATGTGACTTTATTTAGAAACAAAGTCCTTGCAGATGTAATTAGCTAAGGTGATAATGTAATTAGATAAGGTCATAATGGAGTAGGGTGGGCCCTTCATCCTATATGATGGATGTTCTCGGATAAGAAGAGAAGACCAGGCATGGTAGTGCACACCTGTAATTCCAGTGGCTTGGGAGGCTGAGGGAGGAGGATCACAAGTTCAAAGCCAGCCTCAGCAATTTAGCAAGGCCGTAAGCAACTTAGAAGACTTTGTCTCAAAATAAAATATAAAAAGAGCCCGGGATGGGGCTGGAGTGGTGGCTCAGCGGTAGAGCGCTTGCCTGACACACACGAGGACCCAGGTTTGAAGCCCAACACTGCATATGCAACTAAGTGTTGGAGAAACAAAAACAAAATGAGTAAGTAAAACTGATTCTCTCTCCCTTAAAAAAAAAAAAAAAGAAGGAAGAAAAAAAAAGTCTGTAGATATGGCTCAGGGGTTAATCGCTCCTGGGTTCAATCCCTGGTACCAAAAAAAAAGACAAGACCCACACAGAGAAGAAAACACCAAGTGAAGACACAGCACAGAGGGCGAATGCATGTGAAGAAGGAGGCAGGGGGCTGTGTCTACAAACTGAGGGACGCCCGGGTTTGCTGCCTGCACTGGAAGCTGAGCGAAAGCCATGGCGCATTCTTAGAGTCTCCAGAAGAAATCAACCCTGCTGACCTCCGATTTAGACTTCGAGCCTCTAGAATTATCAAAGAATAAATTCCTGTTGTATTAAGCTGTCCAGTTTATGACACTGCGTCATGGCTGCCCCAGAAAACTAGCACGAGCTGCAAGGGTTCTTTGCACATTCCGGGAACAACACCTGCACCAGTCACAGTGGCTTCTCCCATTCTGTGGGCTGGCTGGTATCCTCTGAAACACAAAAATTTTCAGTTTGGATGAAGTTCAATTTATCTGTTTTTTCTTTTGTCTCTGCTCCTGGTGGCATATCTAAGAAACCACTGCTGAAGCCAGTGGCACAAAGATTTGCTCCCACGATTTCTGCGAAGAGCTTTGTAATTTTAGCTCTCACATTTAGGTCTATGATCAGTGGTAATTCTTGTGTTAGGTTAAAGAAGGGATGCAACTTGATTCCACTGCAGGTGGATGGCCAGTTGTCCCAGCATGTTGGTTTTTTGTGCCCTGCCTACAGGTTTTGACATGAGGGGACGTGTGGTGAGCAGGGCTCCATCCTCACTGGCTGTTCTGCCTCTGCTCCCTGCAGGCCCTTTTCCGGCCCTTCTGCTGCTCTGTCTGAAGCTCATCAACAGGGAAATGGGGCAAGTTTGGGTCTATGGGCTTGTGGGAGTGAATCCCAGTTCCTTTATTTCACTGTTTCAAGGCCCCCCTGCCTTTTTGTGTCCAAGGAAGCTGCCTGGGCTGCTCTATGTGGCTGTCTGCACAGAGGAGATGAGTCACACAAGGGGTGGGACTAGCCCAGCTGTTTTGTTCGCTGTCACCTACCTCACCCTGATGTTGCTATTTCCAACCCCTAAATCAAGACATCCTTGCTTCTGTAGATGGTGAAGAGGAGCTAGATTGTGGCTGCCCCAGGAGGGTTGGTTTGAACAGTTTGATCCATTCAGATGCCAAGATTCCTGAAGTCAAGAGTAGTGAGTTCTGATTCAGGGCTGGGGCCTCCTCCATAGAGACCTCAGAATTGGCAGGTGCTTCCTTCTACCAGGGATGGGGAGATCTGTCAATTAGGGTGACTACTGGGGACCATGTGTAATGCTGCATTCTGAACAAAGGCTGTCTAGGTCATCCAGATCCAAGGGAACTCCCTGAGGAAAACAGAAGGAGCAGCAACCTGAAACCACGAGGCTAATCTGGTAGACTCTCGCACGCCTGTGACAGCCTGCCAGCTTTAGCCCTGCTCATAGTCCTGATGGGAGACATCATCATCCCTTAGGACTCAGCTCAGGGTCACCTTAAGCTTCCTTATTGGTCCTCAGCCCACCTCTCCTCCCATAGTCCCAGATAGGCCAGGGACCCCTACTGAACCCTATGATATTCTGTGCTTACCTCCATCCTATTAGGGACAGTCATTTTTCTTAATATCTCCCACAAAAATACGTGGCACAGGGTTATAAAAGATGAGGGAATAGTACGTGCGGCAAGATGCGGCGGAATCTGCTGGGTTTTCACCAGATTGCTCAAAGGACCATCAGCACTGCTTCACGCAGGCCTTTTGAAAATAAAGTTCCAGAGAAACAAAAGCTGTTTCAGGAGGATAATGAATTCCAGTGCATCTGAAGGGTGGGGTAGCTGGTGCTCTCCTGCACAGAGCCACCATGTTTCTTACAGTTGGTGGAACAGCATATGCCATACACCAGTTGGCTATGGCTTTATTTCCCTAGAAGCAGGATTGACTACAGTCATCTCAGCAACCATTTGGTTCAGTTTCATTCAGCTCTCTAAGGACCAATAATCTGTAATCTGATAACTGAGCTTTTCTTTGGGGATCAATATTTATTGACTTGTATTAACTGCCACCAATAAAGCAGTCTTTACCATGAAAAAAAAAAAGATGGGGGAAGGGGCTGGAGTGGTGGCTTGGCGGTTACAGTGCTTGCCTGCCATGTGCAAGGTCGCAGGTTCAAACCCCAGCACCATGTACACAACAAAGTGTCGGAGCAATGAAATCCACATGAAAAACTAAAAATTCTTTCTTTCTCTCTCACTGACCCTCTTTCTTTAAAAAAATAAAAATAAAAGATGGGGGAATAAATCTTGACTATCCCAGTGTCTTTAACATAAAATAAGAAAGGTGGGTTGAAGGAACTGGAAGGAAGCAAATATGAGTTTTACAACTATGGAAAGGGAAGGCTCCTCTCTCCATTCAAGAGAGGGAAACTACTAGGAATGTGCAGACGGATTTCGTTCACTAGCCAGAGCAGAAAATGGCTCTCTAGAGAAAACAAGCAAAAAATGGTGGAAGCAGGGTCCTTGGACAGAGTGCTAAGGGTACTCGTCCCGCCCCCAGGGGTGGAGTGTGGAGCCTGCACGCAAACCCACAGGCACAAGGGTTCCCTTTCCTCTCTCCTCCCACTCCTGCTGGCTCAGGGCCCACTGGCCTGCTCCCTGCCCCTTTAATAGGGGAGGGGATCACCACTGACCCAATACCTATCCCAGAGCAGCACCGGCCACCAGGGACCCAAGATGGAGGAATGGCACCTTGAGTTACACTACACACAACGCCGAAGTTCCAGAGAGGGATCCAGCTGAGGAATGTGATGCTGGGTCTCTGGATCTCCTTCTTTTCTTTCTTTCTTTCTTTTTTTTTTTTTAATAAGAGAGATGAAGAGTGAGAAACAGAAGAGAAAATCAATTTTATTTAGATTTTCATTTGGTTTTAGTTCCTCTGACACATAGTTGTATATGTGGTGCTGGGGTTTGAACTCAGGTCCTTGCTCATGCCAGGCAAGTGCTCTACCGCTCAGCGACCACTCCAGCCCTTCTGGATCACATTCAAAAGGACAGGACTTTCTGTCCAGGCTACCCTCATTATGCCAGGCAAGTGGAATGCTGAACCCACAACTGTGGTAGGGGAACCCATGCCACAGGCAGGTGGACCATGGGGACAATGACTTGGCCAACTCATAGACACTGACCCTGTGTATAGCGCAAATGCAATTATGATGAGGATCATCATTTGTCTAATCAAGTGTCTGTCCCCAGAGGGTAGGGCTCTTATTTGTCCTGTTCCTTTTCTGAATCCCTAGCAAGCATCATACTGCTTGACTCATAGTAAATGCTTTATGTTGAATGAATTAATAACAAAATATTTTTTTAAAAAAGCTCAGGGTTGGAGTAGCTCAGCGGCAGAACACCTATGCACAAGGTCCTGAGTTCAGTTCTTGCCCCCACCCCCCAAAAGCTGAATGGCTCTCAAAGCTATAAAACTTGACATTGACTGCAACAATCCCTCCAAAAATGTGTCAAATAAAAAGCACGTGAAGGGCTGGAGAGGTGGCTCAGCGGTTAAAGGGCTTGTCTGGCAGGCATGAGGACCCAAGTTCAAATCCCAGCACCACATACACAATGAAGTGTTGGAGCAACAAAGGCCACATGAAAAACTAAATAAAAATAATTGATTCTCTCTTTCTCTCACTGTTCCTCTCTCTCAAAAAAAAAAAAACCCCAAAAAACACGTGAAGTCAGATATGGTGGCACATACCTGTAATCTCAGCGACTTGGGAAGCTGAGACAAGAGGAACACAGGTTCAAGGTCAGCCTCAGCATCTTGGTGAGGCCCTAAGCAACTTAGACCCTGTCTCAAAATAAAAAGCAAAATGGGCTGGGGATGTGGCTCAGCAGTAAAGCACCCCTGGGTTCAATCCCTAGTGCCAAACAAAACAAACAAAATACCAAAAATGAAAGCATTCGAATAAGTGATGGAGACACACAGATAGGAGTGCAGGGGCAGACACGCAGAGCACAGCGCAGCACTGTCCAAAGATAAGGAGCCTGCCCAGGCCCGTGTGCATGGGCTGCCAAACAGTGGTCCTACCAAGTGAGGGAGTGAATGAATCCACAATTCCTGGGGGAGACAGATGCAGGGAGTGAGCAGCACCAGAAAGTGACACTGGACCCCGACACCAAGTGCTTTGATTCCATGCTCCTCAGTGACCCTCTAGCAATCAGACTCTCCCGAGGCAGCAAGAAGACAAGGCCTGCCCTGGTCAGACCAACTTGATCACCCCATACACTTGGTGGTGCATTTCTCCAAAGAAACTGACAAGCTGGCATCTTGAGAGTCTCTCGAGAACTATTAATGGTGCCTCTCTCCCAGGTAGAGAACGCAGGGCTGATAATTCAGAAGTGAACAGGAATGATTCATTCTAATGAAGAAGGCAGAAGAAAGGCAGACAACTGAGAGGCAGAGAAGTTGTGCTCTGTAATGAATGTTTACACAAAACAGAGCAATGGGATGGAGTTGAATGGCTTGGCGTTTTAGACATCAGGGTCAGGTGAGGCTGAGACGACAATGAGGCTGAGAAGCAAATCAGAAAAGGCAGAGGGAACAGCGAAAGTAAAAACCGGAGAACGGAAGGGGCTCGCTTTGCCTAGGTAGCTGTGAGGAGTCTGCAGGTTCAGAACAGTGGGCAGCGTAGAGCTTTGTGGACAGGTTAGCTGGCCTGTCCCATTAGCTCTGGGTCCCTGGTAGGATGACAAGCCTGAACCTGCAACGCAGAAACTAGACCCTGGGCAGGAGTGACCCAATGTGGTCAAGGCCACTCTCAGGAGCCCTGTGCAGGCCACCATCCCCAGGACTATTGCTCTGTCTCCAGCTCAAGCCAAGGGCTGCAGAGCCTTTCAACCTTCAGCACAGCTTGGCAGTTGCCTCGCCACAACATCTAGGGTTCCACCAATATTCATCTTCCAGAAGAAAATCCAAAGCCATCTTCAGGTAGTAAATACAGAGAATCTAGCTTACATTCATAGTTTCATGATTGATAGAGTCATATTCAATCATGTGTGAATATGTAGTGAGACCCTGTCTCAAAATGAAAGATCAAAAGGACTGGGGGGTGGCTGGGATGTAGCTCAGTGGCAAAGCGCTTGCATAGCATTCACAACATCCTGGGTTCGATCCCCAGTTCTAAAAAAAAGAAAAAAAAAAAAGGACTGGGGGTGTAGTTCAGTGGTAAAGCACTGGTGGGATCAATTGCCAGGATCACGCCCCCGAAAAAATATGAATGTACACAATTCCATGAACACATTAAAAAACACTGAATTATACTTTGATCAGGTGAATTGCATGGTATGCAAACTATATTTTAATAAGGCTGTTAGAAAGTGGGGCGAGGGACTGGTGTGTGGCTCAGCAGTTACGTTGTTTGCCTGGCATGCGCAAGGACCTGAGTTTGAACCCCAGCACCACGTACACAACTAAATATTGGAGAAACAAAGGTCAGATTGGGGGAAAAAATGATTCTCCTTCTCTCTCACTGTCCCCCTCTCTCTTTAAAAAAAAAGAAAGAAAGAAAAGAAAGAGAAAATGGGAGATGTGCTTCTCTAAGCTATTTCACGGCCCTGACACTCATCCTGAGTCATATGATCTAGAAGCTACTGCCTGAGAAGAGATAAGCATAGCTAGACCTGAAAAAGCAAGTCCACATTCCAACCTGAGCCCAGACGGCAGCCGGGTTTAACTCTGGGATTCCTAAGTCTGTGTGCACATGGCATACAAATTTCTCCCTCAGCTTTTCCTGACTCTCTTTTGTCCTCCACGGTGTAGTTTAATTGTGAAGGCCAGAGGGAAACTCACACCTGTCAAGGCTCTGCTTTTCCCTCCTTCGCGAGTGGTAGGGGCCTCTCTCCTTCCTCCGCCACAGGTCTTTCTGGGAGTGGCTGCCTTCCCTCACCCTACCCTGGTGAGTAGCTGGGGCTTGAATCATAGGAAGGGGCAGGCACCATCCACATACCTTTCCCGCAAACACTTGCAGAAGTCAAGAACTTTGTCAGGGAAATGCCAACGGCCACATGAGAACAAACGTAAAAGGCCTAGGTGCTGAGCGCACAGCCTGACAGGTGCTTCCCTGTGCAGCAGCCCCCAAGCCTCTTGGCCCACAACTCTGTCAGGCAGAGCCCTGGGGCCAGCTCTCCTCGGTTACTGACAAACTGGATTGGCTCATCTAGAACAGCGCTAATAGAAATAAAGTGTGAGCCACATGTATAATTTTAAATGTTCTTGTAGGCACATTTTAAAAAGGTAAAAAGAGGGGCTGGAGCAGTGGCTCAGTGGTTACGGCGCTTGCCTTGCATGCCCGAGTACATGGGTTCGAACCGCAGCACCACGTACACAATGAAGTGTCTGAACAACAAAAGTCTGTGAAAAACTAAATAAAATTGATTCTATCTTTCTCTCTCTCTCTCACTGTCCCTCTCTTAAAAAAATAAATAAATAAAAATAAAAAGATAAAAAGAAGGTAAAACTAATTTTAATGATAAATCTTACTTAGTCCAATGTACCAAAGATCTTTTCATTTTAACATATAATCAGTAAAAAAAATCATCGGAAGCCTTCTTTTTTAATACAAAGTTAGTCAAGATACAGCGCTTATTTTACATGGCACATCTCAGTTTGGACTGGTTATATTTCAAATGCCCAATACCATACAACGTTAGTGCCACACTGGACCCCTGGAGTTCTAAAACCTAGTTCATGTTGTAAAATGAGTATTTTCAAAGCCTGGTATTTTATAAAAATATTAATTTCCTAAGGAGGAAACCAAGGCTCAGAGAACTGAAGTCACTTGCCTAAGGCCTTACGCTGGTGAGCGGCAGAAAGAGTAGGGCTGGAGTGGTGGCTCAGCAGTGGCAGGGCTTGCCTGGCATGTGCAAGGACATGGGTTCCAACCCCAGCACCATGTACACAACGAAGTATCAAAGCAACAAAAGCCACGTGAAAAACTAAATAAAATAAATTCTGTCTCTCTGTTTCTCTCTTAAAAAAAAAAAAAAAAAGCAGAAAGGGCCTGGCAACACACAATCCAGGGAAAATAGATGTGGCGGGGAGGGGAGAGGTGGAGGATGGGAGAGGGAGGAAGATAGGGAGGGATCTAGGGAGACAATTAACAATGTAGCGCACTCTTTACCCCCCCAAGTCAAATAATATTTATGCAATCATTTAATTCTGGAAAACTCACAATCTTACATATATATGGACATTTATATTTGCTATAGGGGCATAATATAGAAGAATCAAGAGACTGGGGTGTGGGCAATGTGGGGGTAACTATGGTTTAGAATCAAATACATATCATATTATTACTTTATATGTATTTATGATTGTACAACAACTCAACTCCTTAATAAAAAAACAAAAACAAAAACAAAAACCAGACTGTGACGATGACAGGGGATACTGTGGGACGCGATGGGCACAGCACCTGGCTTATCTCTCCTCACAGGCCAAGAAACATGAGCTGCTCACCACCATGCTATTAACACTACCGCAGCGCAGCGGGAGAGGGAGGTCAGCTAATGGGGAGAAGTCAGAAAGCATTCAGGGCCCAGGCTGAGGAAACCCTGCTTCTGCTCTGAATCATTTCCCCAGGACTTCCCCAACATCCTGCATCACTCACCGGGCTGGTGGGGGAGGAAACCACAAGTTTCAGGCCAGCTGTGCCCTCCTCCAGGGCCTTCTGCCAGCCACTGCCTTCGCTCACTGCTCCTCTCCTCTCTGTCCTCTCTGTTGCAGGACTGGAGCGCTGCTGGGTTGAAGCGGTCCCCACTGGGTTGGCTCGGGCAGCATCTGACTGCTGCACATCTGGGATGCCACAAGCCTGGGAAAGTGATTCCTGCCTGTGACCACCGTCTGGACTCCCAGGAGATGTTTGGGCAGCAAGGGGCTCCGCAGGCACATTGAAGTCCGGGTGTGTGAGGCTGTGGAGGGACAGTGAGGCTTGCGGCGTGGGGATCTCTGTCTCTTGGCTTGGTCCGTTGGTTGGCACAGAGTTTACTTGGGCTTTGCTGAATTCTGACAACACCCTAGAAGTTTTTAAACAAAGAAACCAGTGTATAGGATGGTGGCTGGAACGCCCATGACTACAGGGATAGTGGTAAGAACAAAAAACTGCTGTTCCGGGGTTTAAAAAGCCAAACAACACGACACACTCTTAAATACCCACTGTACTCTCCGGCCCCCACACAGCCCTCTGGACACTCCTCACAAAGGCTCTTCCTGACCAGGACTTGGGCACACTGGATGGTCAGGTCAGCTGGGCGGGCCTGGGTCTTAGATGAAATGCTCACCGGGGAGAAAGGACACTTGCGCATTCTCAGAGTGTGCTCAGCCACACAAATGGTTGTGTGGGCAATTGTTTCCCCAACGCCATCTGTGGCAGAGTCTCCAGGACAGATGGTGTCGAGAGCGGTTCCCAAAAGCAGAGCAGCGCAGACACCAAGACTCTACTGTGACAAGGACTGGGTGAGGTGAGGGTGCACTTTGTCTCAGGACAGTCACTGGGGCAGCAGGGATAGAGTGAGGTGCAAGGGCTAGTTCCCTCGGAGCTACTGGACATGGGCGCAGAAGCCTCCTGTCCCCTGCTGCAGGAGCTCAATGTACCCTGGGTGGAGAGGTGTGTGTAAGCATCCACCCGGGTGCGCCTCTTCATGCCACTCCTCATCTCCTCCGAGGGGCTTCCTGAAGCCACAGGAGTCAAGTTACTGCACAGAAACATACTTCTAAGCCTTCTGGAATGTGCCCTGGCTAGTGACTGCTCCTTCCCCTACGGCTGCTGGGAATTCAAGTTTGCTTTCTAAAACAAGCCCATTTGCTGTTTCCTCTTCTGCTTATAAAACCAGTGGAGTAAGCCTCAGACAAATGTAGGCTTGCATGACGACAACAAGGCTGTCTGGAGTCCAAAGACCGCACACCTCTGCTCAGACTGCTCCCCTTGACTGGGGCTGACACACACGAGGCTGTTAGAACACAAACTGCTTACTTCCTTGTCTTCCCACCGAGCTGTGCTCTGACCTACACCATTCTAACTCAACATTCCATGATATTACAGTCAGAAATAGGTGACCAGGGGCTGGAGCGGTGGCTCGGCAATTATAGTGCTTACCTGGCATGCACAGGGACGCAGGTTCGAACCCCAGCACCACATATATAACAAAGAGTCAGAGCAACGAAAGCCTCATGGAAAACTAAATCAAATTGATTCTCTCTCTCACTGTCCCTCTCTCTTTAAAAAAAAAGAAAAAGAAATAGATGACCAACCTATACACTTATGAGCAACCGACTTTCAACATGGACAACAAGATATTTCAATGGGGAAAGAACAGTATTTTCAACAAATGGTGTGGACACACATGCAATGGAATAAAGTTTGAATGGGATCTCATGCAATATACAAAAAAGGAACTCAAAGTGAATCAAAGACCTAAATGTAAGAGCTAAAACTACAAAACTCTTAGGAAAAAATATAGGTGTGGATGGATGCAATGTGCATGCCTGTAATCCCAGCCACTTGGGAGGCAGAGGCAGGAGGACTGTGAGTTCCAGACCAGTCTGAGCAACACAGTGAGATACTGACTCAATCAATTAGTCAATAAAATAAAAAGGTATTCATTTTATCTTTGCATTAGATAATGGTTTCTCAGATCTGACATCTAAACCATAAGCAATCAGTAACATATAGATAAAATGGAATTCACCAAAATTAAATACTTTTGTGTTCCAAAGGACACTATCAAAAAAGTGAGGGGCTGGAGTGTAGCTCAGTAGAGCCCTTCTCTAGCATGTACAAGGTCCTGGGTTCTATCCCCAGCACTGGAAAACAACAAAAGTAAAATGAGCCCCTGGAATGGGAGAAAATGTTTGCAAACCATATATAATGCTCTTACATTCACAATATATAAGCATCTCTTACAACTGAACAGTAAAAAGCAACCAAATTTTAAAATGAGAAAGGGATTTGAATACACTTTTCTCTAAAAAAGATATACAAATGCCAATATGTACATGAAAGGCGCTCAATATCATTAGCTTCAGGGAAGAGGAAATCAAAACCATAATGAGATATTACTTTACAACTATTACGACGGCTATATGAAAAAAAAGAATAACAAGTACTGGCAAGATGTGAAGAAATTCACACATATATTAGTGGTGAGAGAGCCAAGTGGTGCAGAAGAGAGTTCGGTAGTTCCTCAAGAAGTTGATCATGGAGCTACACATGACCCAGCAAGTCTGAAAATATCTAACAGATGTAAAATTGAGTTCACACAAAAACTTGATATGAACATTCATACCAACATTACTCATAACAGCCAAATGTGTGGGGAAAACGCCCATCAGCTGATGAATGGGTGAACAAACTGTGTTGGACCCATACAATGGAGCATTATTCAGCCTGATATACCATAACGCGGACGGATCCCGAAAACATTATAGTAAGTGAAAGAAACCAGTCACAAAAGGCCAATATTGTATGATTTCATTTATAAGAAAAGTTGAGAATTGGCAATCCACAGTAGTGGTAAGGGGTTTCTCTATGGGGTGGTCAAAATGTTCTTGAGTTATATGGTAATGATGTTGCGCAATCCTGTGAACATACTAAACACCAGTGCATGTACTCTTTAAAAGGGTGCATTTGGCAGTATCTGAATTCTATCTTAGTGAGAAAAATAGGTAACCTATCAGAGGAAAGCAGAAAGGTGTTGAGGAACAGTTACTGGGAGAGGCGGGCAGGGACTCATTCCAAAAACAGAGGGACCCAAATCCAAGAGTGCGCCTGCAGGGAGTGAGCGTGCGGAGTTCTGGAAGCTAAGGGCTTCCACAGGAAGAGGAGGGAAGCACATCCGCTAACCAACCGCACACGTCCAGTCCACAGTGACAGAGTGGAGCCTCCTCTGGAATGAAGCAGAGGCAGATTATCGGCAAATGTGCCCTGTGAGGTCCCAGCTGCCCACGGGCACCTGGGAGATGGCATAGAGAATGATGAAGAGGAGGCTCCTGAACCTATGCGGTCTCAGCACGCGCTGTGGGTCCCACCACAGGTTCTTTCAGTTCAACGACTTCAGTTCGCTTATCTTCAAAGCAGGACTGGTAATAAATGCACACACCTTTCACAACTGTGTCGAAGACTAAAGAGATAATGTAGGCAAAATGCTGAGCAGAGAGTCTAGCACAAAGCAAGTACTCAATAAACGCTAGCCTCAATTTTAGAGGAAAAAAATATGTATTTGTTAGCATAATTATAAAAATGATTACATAGTTATAAAAATGATTACTAATTTATGAATCCTAATGTAAGAGAGATTTTAATGACAAAGTAGACTAGGTATTAGAGTAAGTGAGCAATAATGCCTAAAGAAATGCTACCAGATAGCAGGGAACTTGCATGATAAATCAGTTTCCACCAAATCAAAACCATGGTCAAGGTGAAAACAAGCTCGGTTTCCCCAGCATTGGTTCAGTCTTCAGGCCCCTGAGAAAAACGAGAAGCATGTACATCCAGTGGGAAAGTGCTAGCTACAGATGAGATATTGAATGAAAAGTAAAAGAAATTTTTGAAGAAATGTGAGAAAAGAAAAGAAAAAAAGCAACTGAAATAAATGGTTATAGTCCTTCCATTTGTTTGACCTAGCGCAGCAATTTCCAGAAACTTTTTGTTAAAAAATATTTTTAAATGTGCTTTTAACCTAGAAAGAAACTTTAAAAGAGTACGTGCAAGCCAGGAGCAGGGGCGCACGCCTGTAACCCCAGCAACTTGGGAGGCTGCGGCAGGAGGACTGCAAGTTCGAGATCAGCCTCAGCAACTTAGCAAGGCCCTCAGCAACTTAGTGAGACCCTGTCTCAAAAAGAAAAAATAAAAAGTGTCGGGGAATGGCTCAGTGGTTAAGTGCTTCCCTGGTACCAAAACATAAAAAAACAAAAAAAGATATGTTTGTAATATATGCGCTCACACGTGTGTGTGGTAATTTGAAGTCGTGGTGGGGAGGATCACTAGTCCTGACAAGTACTTGCTCTGAACATGTGGCCTTGAGGTGGTGCAACATGGTACTGTTTTGGCAGGCAGAGGCCAAGGAGAAAAGCACAGAGGTGGGCTGCACATGCTGAGAACCATGTCCCCCAAGGGAAAGTTTCATGACAATGACATCTGACAAATATTAAAAAAGGTTTTGCAGCAGGGTTTTTTAAAACTTTTTAAAAATTTTTGGTGGTGGTTGTTCTGCTTTTTGGTACTGGGGATTGAACCCAGGGGGCTTTACCACTGAGCCACATCCCCAGCCCTTTTTATTTTTAATTTTGAGACAGAGCCTTGCTAAGTCGGTGAAGCTGGCTTTGAACTTTCAAACCTCCTGCCTCAGGCATGCACCACCACACCTGGCTTGGGCCAGTTTTTATGAAGACAAGTAGCGTGAGAACTGAAATCACAGGTACTTAAAAAAAAAAATCACCATAAAACCACCTGTTGAGCACTCACCATATCCTAAGGTCTGTTCTAGCACTTTACACATGTTGAATCATTTAATCCTTTCTCCTTTGAAGAATTCTTAAGCTCATTTTACACATAAGGACATCAAGATCACAAAGGATGAAAAGTATTCCTAGTACTTGGCCAAGCTCAGAAAGCTGATAAATGGACAATTCGGTATTCCGGCTCCTGACTCCACTGGCTGGACTTAGACTCCTCAGTGATAATTATAATAGACTTAAGGAATAATCAATCCTCCGTCCACAGGCAAACTGCAGTCTGGTTTCCGCAAAACAGAATTCCTCATAGAAAATTAATACATTTCATCTTGAATGTTGTGTTTTGTACTTTAATTTGTGGATGTTCTGATTTTATAGTTGTAACAATTAAGCACAAGGCATTTATGCCCAATTTTAAGTTATGTATATACATTTTTTTTAAGAGGGAAAGAGAGAGAGAGAAAGAATCAATTTTATTTAGTTTTTCATATGGCTTTTGTTGCTTGGATACTTCGTTGTGTACGTGGTGCTGGGGTTTAAACCCACATACTCACACATGCCAGGCAAGCACTGTAACCACCGAGCCACCGCTCCAGCCCCAAGTTACAAATATTTAAGCGATACAATATTAATAACTTAAATGGACTCTTAAGTGCTGGCAAGAACTTGTACCCTTGATATATCTTCCAAGAAATGCTGATCTCTGCAGATGATCAAATACTTTCTTCTAGGCCCAGCTCTAAGAACGAAGGGGCTGGACATGCATCTGGGCATCTGTGTTTAATGTTTGCCAATTGCTCACCTCACTGTCCAGCATTTGTCTGAACATTCTGACCCTTGGTCCTTGAGTCCCCATAAAACCCAGGACAATGCTTCCCACACAGGGTGGATGGTTACTGATTCAATGATCTCAAGCTGGAATCTTCCAATCATAAGACTCATGAGAGATAAAGACCAGCACATGACAGCAAAGCAGGAGCAGAGGCACACAGAAGGCTGACACAGGCGCGCAAGCCCACCTCAGTCATGTGGTGGGCCCAGCCGTCTCCGAAGGCAGGGACTATTCCTCCCCGACATATCCTCTATCTAAGTCTCTCCATTTGACATCTCTAACACCATCACATGGCTCAGTGCTCAGAAACTGTCTCTGGGCCTACCAGACATTCTCCCCTGTTGCTGCTCACAGGCATCAGATTAATTCTCAAACAGCCCCAAGTAAGGGAATCTCATTTTAAAGATGAAGAAACAGGTTCAGCAAGAGTCAGCAGTGTTCCTGATGTTACTGGACTTGTAAATGGTGGAAACTAGGTCTTCTCTGAGGCCAGTCCATTCACCACCTAGCTCTGGTGCTATTCCCACATTGGAAGGATCTGAACCAGGCCTGGGTGGGCAGCAAGAGCGGAAAAAGGTCCTAGACAGAGGCTGATGGAACATGGGCTTAACTAAGGGAGACTCAATAAAAGGATTCCATTTTTTACATACAAATGAGCAGATACCCAAAAGTTTGATAACACCTTCTGTTTGCAAGGGAAGAGGATAAGGGTATACTCCTAGTGTAACATAAATAGGCAGTGCCTGAGAAGTACAATTGATTCATCCTTTGGCTTAGCAGTTTTGCCTCTCGGAGTTTACTGATCAGAGATACTTATATAAACCTAGAGACCACATATACAAGATTATTTACAGAAACACTGAACTCCAATATCCATTCCACATAGGGCTGATGAAATCAACTAAGGTATAGTCACACAATTGAACAATATGTGATAGGGAAAAAAAAAGCATGGAGGCACTCTGAAATGAAAAGATCTCCAAATCAAGGAGAAAAGTATACACATATACCTTTTGTGGACAAGGGGGATAAGAATTAAGGAAGGATTTTTTTTTTTAATGTACCAAGGATTGAACCCAGTTTGAGGCTTCAGATCCTCTTGCCATCCACACCTGGCAAGAAGAATTTTTAAAATCTGTATATTGGTATTTGTCACAGATGCATTTAGAAACTTTGGAAGAATATGCAATAAATTAGATATTTATTAATAAATAAGAAGAACATGGTAGATGGGAGACAGAGAGGGTCAAGAATTTTCATTGCATATGGTAACACAAAAAGATTATTCAAAAAATAATCTTTACCCACAAGCAGTGGTGCACACCTATAATCACAGTGGCTTGGGAGGCTGAAGGAGGATGATCACAAGTTCAAAGCCAGCCTCAGCAATTTAGTGAGGCCCTAAGCAACTTGGCAAGACCCTGTCTCAAAATAAATAAAAATGGCTGGGGATGTGGCTCAGTGGCTAAGCACCCTGGGGTTTAATTCCAGTACCAGCCAAACAAAAAAAACCTTTGGGGAGGTGTGTGCCTATAATCCCAGCAAATAGGGAGGCTGAAGCAGGAGGATTGCAATTTTAAGGCTGGCTCAGCTATTTGGCAAGGAACTAAGCAATTTAGCAAGACCTTGTCTCAAAATGAAAACTAAAGGCCTGGGCTCGTAGCTCAGGAGCAGGGTGCTTGCCTAGCACATGTGAGGCACTGGGTTTGATTCTCAGCACCAGATAAAAATAAGGAAGAAGATAAAATGAAGGTATTGTGTCCATCTGCAACTAAAAATATTGTTTTAAAATTAAAAAAAAAAAAGGCTGGGGATGTAGCTCAGTGGTAGAGAAACCCTGGATTCAATCCTAGTACTGCAAAAAAACTTAAATGGAAAAAAATGGCTTGCTGAAGGAGGTTGTTCCCCAGGCTCACCTCATGGGTCAAGAGAGTTGGACACTTTTCCACACACTTGCTCATCCCTATTTGCCTCATTTTGTGCCCCCAGGAAGCCTTCTGTGACGTCACACCCTTACACACATTATGCTTTGCTGTACTCATTAGAAGTTGTATACATTCTCTGAACTATTAAATGTATTTGATGCTTGGCCTTGGAGAGACTAAAGGTGACCCAGGGGCAGAGCTGGAGCTTTGCACAAGCTCAGTCCTTAAGAGCCATTCCTCCCTTTGACTTCTGCTATACCCTAACAGATTGAGTGACAGAAGATCACATGTGACAGAAAGGAGAAAGAGGGGAAAGAAAGGAGGAGCGGGGAGGAGGGCAGGGCTGGAGGAGGGGCACTCACTCTTGTAGAGAAGGGTCAGCATCATCAGCATTTGCTGTGCCTAGGTCTGAATCGTAGGACATGGGTTCCTCAGAACGATCTGGACTCTTGGAGCCACTCTCTTGGAGTAGGCAGCTATCAGAGTTTAGGCTGCACGATAGCTGGGATGAGCTGGCTGTGTCCAGGCTGAGGGAGGAGGCAGTGAGTTTCCTATTCCGCCGGATCTTATGACCCGAGTGCTGAACTTCAATATCCTCTGAGCCTGAGGAATGGGAAATGGAATCCAGAGACTCCTTCCGCTGTAGTTCTGCACCAGAGGTGGTGAGAGGGTCGAGCTCAGAGAGTGGGCAAAGCCCAGACAGGGCCAATGGAGTGAGTGTCCACTCATTTAAGATGGCAGACTTATAGGACAGTTCAAAGGACAAGGATGTTAGTCCTTGCAGGAGGCTGAGGAGGAACTCGCCCTCCTCGGCATCTCGAAGCAGGGCTGTAGGCTGGTAGAACTCGCACAGTCGGGCCTGCTCCTGGAGCAGCAGTTTTAGGTAGCACTCCATCAGGCCGTCATTGAGGGCCAGCCGCAGCCAGGCCCGGCAGCGGCCCACATCCGTGTTGACGAAGACCAGGTGCTCCAATTCTGAGATGATGTGTCTGGGAAGAGGAAGAGCAGACTTGTTTCAAGAAATTTCCTTAAACCACTGAGATGTCATTTATCCACTGGTTAGCAAGAACCCATCATAATTACTGCAAGTATACACAGGAATAAAAAAAATTCTTAGATAATATGTTTTAAGAGGAATATAGAAACATTAAGATATAACTCCCAACTTTTTGAGGTTGGATTCATGAAAGACAATTGCCATGTTCACTATGACCATCCTTAGAATCCCTGAAATTTATCTGCCTAAGACACATTTGTTGAGACCCCTAGTTTTTGGAGCTGGGAAGAAACAGGGTAAAGTAATCACCTTTATTTTTTTGTGGTGCTTGGGAACAAACTCAGGACCTTGTGCATCTGAGGAAGCACTACCACTAAGTTATACCCCAGCCCCAAGTACTGCAGTTCAAGGGCACAAGGGGGCCCAGAGGGCTTTCAAGAAGCACAGATGGAGAATCTTCTCGGCAAAATGGACTAACAGAAAAGGGACATAATTATTTGGTAGGAAAGGAACAAACTAGTACAGGAGTGGTGAGCAACCGCAATTACGACAGGTGGAGGGAGAGTGGTTGGTTTGGTTAAAGTCAGGAAAAGGCAGGTCTTGAGTAAAGAAAGGTTCCCACAGCTGGCCGTGCAGCAGAGACCCTTGGGGGACAGATGACCGGGATAGATTCAGGGGCCGACTCAGTGAACAGGACTCTAGGGCAGCATTTGGGAGCCACAGGTTTCTGCTCAGGAAAGTGCCCTGCCCACAGCCATGAGGATTGTTTTAGGGTGGACTACTCTGGATAAGGAGATCAGACCCTGAGTGTACCAAACTCAGCTCCCGAATCCCTCAGTCTGACATAAATGCCCCTGCTGAGGCCACAGTGCCCTATGCGTGTCTCCTGTGAGTGTAGACCCTGTGCCACCGGACTTGGTGGCTGAGCCCCTGCTAGCTTGAGCTTAGTGTTAAGCAGCTGATGACTTAGAAGACAGAGTGAGATAATAGGGACAATTAAAGCCACTGTTGCTCAGGAGAGGGGTAAAAACCTGAGATAGGACAGTGGCAATAGGAATGGAAATGAAGCTCAGAGACTAAAAAGGCACCTTGGGCTGAAGGTGGCATTTAACAGCCTTTAGAGGTGCAGTGCCAGACACTTGCCCAAAAGTCCACGCTGTCAGGTACAAGGGAAAAGACACAACACAGGCGAAGATTCAGCTGCTCTACCTGGATTCCACTTTATGATTAAACAACAACAACAATAAAAAAGTCACACCTCGTTATGAATATAATATTTAGGACACAGACATTCAAATATATGAAGTCAGAGCCAGCAAACTTTTTCCAGAAAGGGCCACAGAGTAAAGACGTTAGGCTTTGCAGGCCACACAAGCTCTGCTGTAGCCACCTAACTTTGCCATTCCTGTCAAAAACGTCACTAGCCGGGGGTGTGAAGCAACCGCGCACTCTTGCCTGAGGACTGAGGCTCTCAAAGTCTAGTCTGTCTGGGAAGCTAGGTCTGGGGAGAAACCTTTCCCTAAGAGACCTTCCAGCCCTCCCTCACCCGATCTCGGCACTAGAAAACAGGAGGATGAGCCTAGCAGCTCACATGCAGAAGCTCTGTCCTACAAAACCTCTCCAGTGATCTCACTTGTGGGTGACAGCTTTCAGCAGGGGCCAGAAGACAGGCTGAGGCAGGGGCTTCTGGTGGGCACTCTTCTTCCTTTTCCCTGCAGCCTCCGCGCGGATATGCTTGGCATGCAGGCCGTGGATGAACACAGCCTCCAGGGCACTGCACATGGTGTTGGCATCGCCATCTTCACTAGTGACCACTGTGTCCAGGGACACGTACTGCTTCTGCAGGGCCTTCACGGAGCTCACCAGCTTCTTCTTGATGACCTAGGCAACGGCAAAGACGACAGGCCGTCAGAGGAAAATACTGCGGGGGTCCCTGGAACACAGCCCTTGGTTGCCCACCCATGTAGGTATCTACAGATTCCTCCAGCAAAATTAGCACATACTCATTATAGCAAATAAACATAAGGCATAGTGAAGGAAAGGAAAATCACACAACCCCACCCAGAGATCACTACCGATATTGTTTTGCATATCATTTGTTGTGAATCCTTTTGTTTTCTAAATCAAACTCCAGGGAATCTATAGCCATACAATCCAATTTTTTTTCTTTGTACTGGGGATTGAAACCAGGGGCACTTTATCCTGGTTAGGTTTCTAGTCCTTTTTATTTTTAATTTTGAGACAGGGTCTCACTAAGTTGCTTAGGGCCTTGCTAAGGCTGAGGCTGGCCTTGAACTTGTGATCCTCCTGCCTCAGCCTCCTAAGTCAGTGGTGTTATGGGCATGCATCTGGCTAGCCATATAATCTTGTGTTTCAATAACGGCTCCATCATAGTTATAACTGGAGTGTGACTTCCCAGCTAAGTTACATGACCAAGTGTCTGCAGGGAATCAATAAGCTAAGGGGCAAAATGTGCTGCTTTGGAACAATAAAAACATGGAGAAAGGACTGGGCATAAAGTGCAGGGCTAGTGTGCTCAGCATGCACAAGGCCCTGGGTTCAAACTGCAACAAGACACTAGAGCAGTGGCTTAGCAGTTCCAATGCTTGCCTGGCATGCACAAGGACAGAAGTTCAAACCCCAGCACCACATACACAACAAAGTGTTGGAGCAACAAAGGCTGGATGAAAAACTAAAAAATTGATTCACTTTCTCTCTCTCTTAAAAAAAAAAACAGGTGTATGGATACATTAAGAAAACAGGAGCCGACGTCCTAGGTTCAGTTCCACGTCCTAGGTGTCAGTAACCAGCTAGGTCACTCCAGACACTGCACTTAACCTCCCCCAGGCTCGGTTCCCGAACTTGTTAAACGGAACTAATACCTCCTGCTCTACAGTACCGCGCTGAGGACACTGCTCCCTGGGGGCAGGACTTGCTCTTCATTCATCCTTGTGTCCTCAAGATGTGGTATTGTGCCTGGCACATACAGGAACTCAATAAATGCTTGTAAAATGCATGCATTAGAAAATGTGCAAGACAGTGGAACACCATCTCAAAACAATAAATCAAGATATTATTAGATTATGTAAAAAGCAAAAACACTTCTGAGTGTCTACAAGGTGCTGGGTTAGGGTACGCAGGGCAGGATAGGCTTACACCTCAAGAAACCTATGGCCTCAGGCCAGGTGTGGTGGCAAAGGCGGTTCAGGAGGCTGAGGCAGGAGGATCTTGAGTTCAAAGTCAGCCTCAGCAACTTAGACCCTGTCTTAAAATAAAATATAAAAAAGGCTGTGAATGAGGCTCAGTGGTTCAGCACCTCTGGGTTCAATCCCTGGTAACCTACCCCCTTTCCCCAAAAAAATAAGAAAGAAAAAGAAAAACCCTATTACCTCCAGGAGTCAGCCATGCTAGAAGGCCAAGCTGGCCCCAGTTCTGCTCTAGCTCCAGGGGCCCTGGGTGGGATGGGGAAGCCCATGAGAGGTGGGGCAGGAGCCTGCACAGAAACCAGCTGGGAGCCAGGTGCCGAGGCACATGTCTGTAATCCCAGTGCCTCGGGGATCGTAAGTTCAAAGCCAGCCTCTGCAACTTAGCAAGGCCCTAAGCAACTTAGTGAAACCCTGTCTCAAAATAAAAAGTAAAAGGGCCGGGCATGGTGGTACACACTTGTAATCTCAGCAGCTGAGGAGGCTGAGATAGGAGGATCACAAGTTCATACATCAGTTTCAGCAACTCAGTGAGACCCTGTCTCAAAGTAAAAAAATAAAACGGAATGGGGATGTGGCTCAGTGGTTAAGCACCCTGGGTTCAATCCCTGAAAACAAAACAAAACCAGTTGGGAGACAGGTGAAGCTGAACCCTCTAGTGGCTAGGAGGGTAAGGTATATTTCTGAGGGCTGAGGTTCATTTCAACAGAAAGTTCTCTGAATTGGGGAGCAGCAGTGGGGAGGAAAGAACAATACTGGATTCTCTCTCTCTCTTTTTTTTTTTTTGTAGTGGTGGGGATCAAATCTAGGACCTCACACATCCTAGGCAAACCTCAACCACTGAGCTATATACTCCCAGTTTCCAAAGTGTTTTAAAAATAAATCCCCATTTTAAAGTCAATAAGATCCAGACAGGTGGCATCTTCAGGGTCTGCCTCTGCTATGATCTCCTGTCAACCTCAGGCCTCTCTGTAGGCACTGCCCACTCATTTCAAAGTGAGAAACCTGATAAAATGGCAGTCCACGCAGCCTTCCCCGACCCTGCCCACCTACCGGGATGGCAGCCCGGGGGTCCAGTCCATTCTCCACCACTGAGAGCATTTCCACTCAGGCAGCGGCTCCTGAGGAGACTCACATGACACCTGCAGGGAGAGATGTGACCAGATGAGCCTGATCCCAACCCACCCCTGCAGCCACCCTTCCCAGCAGGCAGCAGGTGGCAGCCCCTCTCAGTCAAACTGCAACTGAGAGGCCTTTGAGCAACACCAAAGTGGAAACTGAAAGTGGATGTTAAGGAGGAAACAAGGCAGTCCCGGAGCGCGAGGAGTGAGGAGCCGCGAGGGGGCAAGGCTCTTCATGCCCAAAGCTATCCCCAAGCCAGGGCCGAGGGATGGGGCTACAGGTGGGGAGCCAGAGCTGCAGCTGAAGGTGCCAAGAACCAGGATCAGTGCAAAGGGCTCACAATTAACTGGGCCCTGCACCAGCCCCCCAGTTCTTGTCCCAGTTCAGGGTCTGCCAGCTCAGTGGTGGAAAGCACAGTGGAACAGCTTAAAAAAAAAAAGGGTCTTGGGGGGAGAGAGGTTGGAGGGAGCTTCAGTGGTTGGAGCGCTTGCCTGACATATGTGAGGACCCAGGTTTGAACCCCAGCACCACGTACACAACCAAGAGTCTGAAAAACAGAAACTAGACGAAAAAGTATATTCTCTCTTAAAAAAAAAAAAAAAGAGAGAGAGAGAGAGCGAGCTCCCTCCCTTCTACCGCACTTCCGCTTCTCCTCTGGGCTGCCAGGGATGTGTCTTAACAGACCAGCATGGGTTCTGCTCACAATTTACCCCTAACCAGCATGGCATGCCAGGGCGCAGTACCAGATCCCTCAGGCAGGAGTAAGAATGTGTAAAATTCTCACTGATGCCCTGGCGTAAGCGGCATCCACATCCCAATGGATGTAGCCACTCAAATCTGTAAGCAAAGAATGCCACTGCCCAAAACAGCTGAAGCCAGTCATTAAATCCCTTAGGGCAGCTGGCTCCCTCCTGTGACCTGAGCCTGAGGGTGCTGCCAGCAGGCCTGGCCTGCCCTGGCAGCTTGGGCTGGGTGAGCCCATTCACATCTAAACAAATCTCTAGTGAACTCTGCTGATGAATAAAAAAAAGAAAAGAAATTACAGCTGTCTCTGCTCTCAAATAATGTCCCGAAGAAGTTAACGGAACCAAGGAATGTGGCACAGGGTGCCTCTTTTATGCTCCTCCTAATCACAAGAGTGTCATTCCATTTTATTATCTCCACCTGACAGGTAAGGACGTGGAAGCTAATCAGGTCAAGAACTACACAGGTGCCACAGCTGACGGTGGCCTGGCTCCACCACCAGCCCCCAGGGTAATGCCAACCCCAGCTCAAGGGAATTCCAGATTCCTGAGTGCCAACCTTAGAGCCAGAGCAAGGATGGGCTGGGAGGAGGACACTGCAGCTGGGGGCCCAGGGACAGTAAGACCAGCCTGGCAAGCAAGGATCACAGGGGCGCTGCGGAGCACCAGGTCTGAGAAGGGTGGACTCCAATGAAGCTGTTGCTTCAATCTCTGGCCTCTGGGGTTGGCAGAGAATAAACAGGACACAGGGAATTAGGGCTCAGAATGGACCTTCTAAGCCAGGCCACAGGGGAGGCAGGTGTGTGGAGGGTGACTCCAGCAGGCTTCCAGCAGCCCCTGGTTGACCTCCTCACCCTTCACCACGTTCTGCTCCACCTACCCAAGGACTCTCAGTTTCTTTTTCTTTCTTTCTCTCTCTCTCTCTCTTTCTTTCTTTCTGAGAGAGAGAACCAATTTTAATTAGTTTTTCACGTGGCTTTCATTGCTCTGAGACTTTGCTGTATACATGGTACTAGGGTTCGAACCTACATCCTCACGCCTGCCAGGTGAGCGCTGTAACCACTGAGCCACTGCTCGAGCCCCTCTCTCAGAGCTTCTTGAGACCTGCTCTATCCACTGGCCATCAGGGCAATAGGAGAGGGATACCAACTGCAGTCAAACTGTCATGGCTGGCAACATGCAGATCCCGGAGGCTGGGTTCCTTCAAGGTTACCTCATGCTGCCCAGCAGGCAAAATCCAGACACTGGCTCCAGTCCACAATTCCAGTGGCCTAAACCACTCCTCCAGGACCTTCCAGACAGCCCTCAAGCTCCAACGTTGCCCTTTCTTAGCCAGATACAAGGACCTTACGACTTAAACCTTAATATTCTGATTAATAGCCTGGGTCCATTAAGACCTCATTAACTCATTAGATGAGGGTAACAGAGCATTAGGAGGGACTATCAATAAGTGGGTACTCCAGCCATGGAACAGTCTGCTAAAAAAAATAAAGTTAAAGAGAGGTCAGCTGTGTGTAGCAATGCACACCTGCAATCCCAGCAACTTGGGAGGCTGAAGCAGGAGGATTGCAAGTTCAAGGCCAGACTCAGCTATTTACCGAGGCCCTAATCAACTGAGTGAGACCCTATGTCAAAATGAAAAGGGTTGGGGATGTAGCTCAGTGGTAGAGTGCCCCTGGGTTAAATCCCTAGTACAGGAAAAAGCAGCAATGGGGGTTTGGGGGGGAGAAATGGGGGGAGGAGAGGGAGAGGGCCTGAAAAGTGACAAGTAATTTGATAAGAGACATTTAACTGTTGCCTAAAATTAAGGGTCAGAAAGCCACACGATAACAAAACCTCAGAGGAATCCAGAACAACCATTTCACAATTCACAAAACAGGACCAAGGCTCAGGCCACAATTGAAGATACCTTTCTTTCTCTGTAGGAAGCCAAAGCACCCTACCTATTCATGTCTATTCCACAGTACTCAGGGAGGCAGGAACATGACCATCAATGACATAAGAACTTGCTGGTGGAAAATGACTGAGGCTTTGGATCCTCTGACTGCTGGGTCGGTGTGCCATTATCCAGTTGGTGGCTCAGACTCCAAATCTACCATTGTATAGGGCTGGTGTCACTTCCTGTCCTCAGAATATTCTTAATTGACACCAAGAACCAAACTGGAGGGACTGGAGTGGTGGCTCAGCGGTTGAAGCGCTTACCTGCCATACGTGAGGACCAGGGTTCAAACCCCAGCACCACAAACACAACTAGGTGTCTGAGAAACAAGGGCAAGATGAAAAAATAAATGAAGTTGATTCTTTCTCTTAAAAAAAAAAAAACAAAAAAAAAACCCAAAAAAAAAAAACAAAGTGGAGAGAGGCATGGATTCACTGAAGGGAGTAAGGAGAGAACTTGGACAGCACTACCACAGGGCTCTTCCAACATTACTGGGGAAAGATCAGCAGGGGAAATGTGACACCCACAATTCGGAAACCCCAAATCTCAATAAGTCTATTTCTGCCCCTAGGCAGGTATTGATTCAACCTTCGACAGCCTTCCAGAGTGAGCAGAGCAAGTTTCTCTGATCTTATTCTTCAAGCTCATTTAGTTCTTAGAGCAAATCTGAGAGACATGATTATCCCTATTTCACAGAGAAGACAATGGAGGCCAAGTAGAAACAGGCCTCAGCTAAGGGACGGAATTCTCTGGTCTCCTCACTTTTTTGATCAGATCAAACTGTCTCAGGTCTTTGGCTTGAAATTTTTTAAGCAAACTTTTAATTACAGACTTTTCAGAGGTACAATCAGAAGCTCCACTTTACACAGTTCTGCTCATCAGACTAACAGCCCCAACCAGCTGAGCCCACGTCCTTCCCAGGGTACCTGAGTTTCAGAGCTGTTGTTTCTTAAATGTTCCAACACACGGAAAGGAACTGTCCTGGTGGTTTTTCTTCATTATACTGCTTGTCCTCCTATATACAGTATGTCCAATTTCACTTCCTCCAGAGACAGAGGAAGAAATAAAAACGAGAAGAATGGCTTAGAGAAGACTTAAATTAAATGTAGAAATGGATAAGCTGGCTTCACCACTCTCAAAACACTCAACCCATCAGTAAACAGCAGCCAATTCTCTTTAGAGACTTAGCCACTCCCAGCAGCCTCCTGACTGCTGCCTGAATCTTGCCCCTGGTTGTTCAGAGCAACGGCCTGGTGTTTATGCCATCCAACTGCTGTGCTAACTGATGAGTCATGCTATTTCAGTGGGAAAAGAATGACAAAGGTATCTTCTGATTCGGACAGGCAGCTGATCTCTCAGACATGTGAGTGCTGAGTGAGTAAATAGCATTTCCTTTTATCTGAAGCAAGTTGGATTTCTGGAAAAGTGTCCTGGAAGGGGTGGGAGGTCTTCAGAGCAATAGTTTCAAATTAAATATGCTGGAGGGTGAGGCTGGGTGTGGTGCACACCTGTAATCCCAGAGACTCAGAAGGCTAAGGCAGGAGGATCATAAGTTCACAGCCAGCCTCAGCAATTTACCCAGGCCCTAAGCAAATGAGTGAGACACTGTCTTAAAATAAAAAAATAAAAGGGCTGAGGATCAGTGAGGTTAAGTGCCCCTCAGTTCAATCCCTAGGACCAAAAACAAAACAAAACAAAAACCCTGGAGGGTGAGAAATTTCCAGCTTGTGATTCCCAGACCAAGGATTAGTGGTGAAGGCAGAGTTGTGACAGTGGTGAACACTGAATATCTTTCTTTCCTCCTCCTTTCTTCCATCCAGTGACCATCCATTTCCCCCATATTCTTGTCCCATATGCTGTAGAATTCTAACAAGGTACAAACTCTGGTTTTATTGCTTGTTCGGGTACTGGAACTTAAACCCAGAGGTGCTTTCCCACTGAGCTACATCCCTGGACCTTTTGAATTTTCATTTTGAGACTGGATCTCACCAAGCTGCCCAGCCTGGCCTCAAACTTGAAATCCTCCTGCCTTAGCCTCCCATGCCATGGTGGTATGCAGCACCATGCCTGGCAAGAAACAAACTCTGAATGAATGGAAACAGGAACTCTGCCTGATTCCCTCACCATTGCGTTTCTATACCTCAAACTGTGCTTGGCACACAGTGGTGCTTGAAAAATGCTTGTCAAAGGATTTGATGAATAAAATAAAAACAGGGTACAGTGTAGATATGTCCGTTTTGAAGACTGTGGGACGCTGAGCTACACCACTCTGAAGAGGTGGAGGTACTATGGAACTCCTGACATTAAACAAAGCTGCCAACAAGGCTGAGAGCCATTCAGGCAAGTTGCATCTTAATGGAAGGGTGCTGAAGGTAGAATTGCATCCAGTTTTCAAAAGACCATAGTGGTAAGCAGAGACAATAAGTCCTTTTGGGGCCTATAATTCTGGCCAGGCCTTGCGGGGCGGGGGGGTGGCTTGGTGCAAGGTCCTGGGTTTATCCCAGTAGCAAAAAAAAAAAAAAAAAAAATTGCCATCATATGGCCAGCCCTTCTGAAAACCAGGTCATCAGATTTCAGAAGAAATGGGCACCAAAAGTCCCCAGGAGAGTTCTGGGTGCTGCAGGTACACCCCTCTGCCCGTAGCTACTGTCAGATAACATGGCTTCCTGTGTTCACAGACCCAAATGGCTAAAATTCAATGATCCAGCACCTACAAAAGAGGAAGCAACTCAACAGCCTCTGTACCCACCTACGCCTTGGCCTCCCCAGAACCCACACACCCCTACTCTTCATAACATGTAGCATGCTTCTGTGTCCCCTGTGTTTAGTGCTGGAACTGATCATCACTCAGCTCTGGCAAGGAGGAGCACTGGGACAGGATCCTTCACAAGTGCTAGGACAGGACACATGGCTCTGTGCTCACAGCCAATCCCAAACAGTGGCATTCCCTGAGGTTCTCCAGGGCCAGAATACCAGCTGAACAGAAAGGTAGTGATGGCCGTCAACTGCCCCAAGGCGAATGAGCTGGGTGAGTAACCATCTGTCACCTTGCAGGTATCTTAATGACACCTACCATTCCAACAGACAACATAAGTAATTTAATATGAATGGTGGGAAAATAATCCCTGGGGACAGGTACAAGGGACCAGACACCAGGAAAAAAATCTCTGATCCAAGTAGGGGACCTCTACTCCTCCACACTCATTTACCAATTGAGCTGCTCGGTCATTCAAGCTGCTCAGCTCTGAGCAAGCACCTAGACTGGGCTGTCCAGGGAGCTCTGCACTAAATTTTCAGGTTGAATGGGAGTTGGGTCAAGGGAAGAGGGGCACAGAGTTGGAGTGAAGAGTTGCTATGGGGACTGCAGAGGTAAAAAAAAAAAAGACATGAGATCTCACTGTTAATAAAACAAGGAAGAGGGTGGTAGGAACTGAGGCCAAGAGTTGGGGACAGTTTAGCAAACAGTTAGGGATTGGATGTCCTCAGGATGGCAGGGGAGGGAAAAGAAATATATGATGAACTAGGATGAGCAAAGTCTGTGAAGATGGTACACACAAAACCTTGAGACCAGAGTTATCAAGAAGGGGGTGAACTCAACAGGGCATCTACTTTGGTGGTGGGTCTTCAATGAGAGGTGGGGAGAGGTAGAGGTTTGAGATGAGCAGACCTGGGGGGCTAGGCAGAGGTGTGGGAGACTGGGTTGAGAAAGCTGAGCCAAAAATGGGGAAACCTGGACGGTGGGTTTAGGGGAGGTGTGTGCGGAGCATTAGGATTGCCAGAGGGGTTGAGGGGTGAAGATGAGGGAAGGGATATAACCCAGATCGGAGCTGCAACTAGGTTAAAGAGGGGTCACAGGTGAGGCTGCACTTATGCAAAACCCGCGGGAAAGAGATGGGAGAAAGAGCTGAGGTCGGGCCACGGATGGGGGAAGAGGGAGGGGAAGGGCCAGCGGGGGAGCCTGGCGCGGACTGGAAGGGCAGAGGGCTCCGAAGCCGGACTGTCTCGAGGCAACCGAGGGGTCTGGGATCGCTGCGAGGGCGGGAGCACCTACCGCCTGCTTGAGTTGCGGCCCCACCGCCCCTGCGCTGCCCTCTTCGCCCCCTGACCCCTAACTCACCAAAGGGAGTGGGGAGCGGGGCTAGGGGCGCTTCTGGCCGCAACAGCCCCTCAGCCTCCGAACCGGCGCTGCGGCCTCCGGCCACTGACAACAGGAAGCCGCACCGCGGCGCCTGACGCCATCACGTTGCCTCGGCGCTCTGGCCCCGCCTCCAGACCGAGGAGCCAATCAGAGGATCGGTGGGGCGGGGCCAGAGCTCGTCAATGCCCAGGGGTGCAGAGCCCCAGCAGCAGGTGTGTGGCACAAATGGCTTCCGATCGCCGGCACAGGGAGGCTAGGTCCCCGGCGCGGGTCAGAACGCGTCTGTACTGCCTGCCTTCCCGGATCTGCGTCAGACTAGATCCAGGCTTCTGCGTCCCAGACTCCGCTCGGCCTACCGCTCCAACTGAGCGGCTCTGGGGCAGTGACAGCCCCCTGAAGCCCACGATTGTCCACGTATAAGTGGCAGAAACTCCTCCTCTTCCTTTCCTCTCTAGGGCATCAGCCCAGCCGGGTGGGCAGAGTCCGAGCCCAAATTGGAGCCTTCCTCCGGATTTCAGGAGCGAAGAAAACCACTTGTTTTCACTGCACCTTATGCCACGTGATCGCCTGAAGGCTCCGCTGGGCAATCGCCTCTGTGCACCACGCCCGTCGGCTTGGAGGCCTGATGCCCAGGAGCCCGCTTTTTCTCTTCCAGCTTCGTAGTTTTCTTTCCGTCGTTGAATTGACAGCTCTCTTTCAAATGGACTCAGAAGAAAACTGTCAAGAGTAGCGACTGGTGCCAGCAGGTGGCAGGGACCTTGCTTTGGACACTTTACACTTGCTGACTTTGATTAACGGGAGCCTAGATCCTAAGTATGGGGTGGGGAGAGGTAGGTGCAGGTCCTAAAAGCGTTCCATCTTTGATCCTGCATTACTCATCTCATCCCCTTGTCATTTAGTAATAGAACCTCCTGTAACAGTAGTCCACTTTCTGCTTTGAATATAGCCATTGATGCTCTGCCACAGAGACTTTATAGGGCGGGGCGGGGGGGGGTTGAAGGGATTGAACCCAGAGGACTTAACCACTGAGACACATCCCCAACCTCCCTCCCTACTTATTTATTTTGAGACAGGGTCTCACTAAGTTGCTTAGACCCTCACTAACTTGCTGAGGCTGACTTCCAACCTTCCATCCTCCTATCTCAGTCTCCTGAGTTGCTGGGATTACGGGACTGGCACCACAGCCCCAGGCTCACATCGAAATAGGTTTCTTCTTCTACCCTTCATCCTCCTTTTTCTTCCACCTCCCTAATCTCAAAGAAAACAAGATTACCCTTTTCCATCCTAGACCCAGTTAACTGTCCTTGAGCACATAAGGATCATAGGAATGAAGTAATTCAAATTTGGAGAATGGCTCCAGAAGATCAAAGAAATCTTCCAAATTAACAAGTGGATTATGACACTCCCACCGCTTTAAAAACAGTCTATTCAGGGGGCTGGAGTGGTGACTCTGCAGTTATGGTGCTTGCCTGGCATGTGCCAGTACACAACAAAGTTTCTGAGGAATGACAGTCACATTCAAATGTGTGTGTTTGGGGGAGGGGGAGAAATAAATACAATTATAAAGGATTAAAAGGAAACACCCCACCACCACCAAAACACCTCTGTTCCTCCTGACAGCCTCTGGGACAGGAGTCCCCTGCTTCTCTTTTCCTAGTAAGGCAATACAACTTTTTTCCTTTTTCTCAAAACCACATCCTTATTATTAGATTGGCACTGGGGAAAAGGACCAGCTTTCAGCAACACTGCCTCTTTACTTTTGGGGCGAGCCTCCTTCACTGTGAATCTGCTGGATTTGAATTACTGGTTTAAGCCTTCACCCCAGGAAGTGTGCAAGACTATGACCAGCCAATCAGAGCCTCCTCTTTCCCAACCTGTGATTCAAAAGGCTAAACCTTTTGAGGAAGGTTTTTCTCTGAGCTATTTCCCCCACAACTGTTGAGAATTGGAATTGTTGATGACCATTCTTGCAGACAAGGGGAGTCCTGTCAAGGCTGAAGTTATCACAGGAAAGTGGAACTGAGAAACAGATAGGGAGAGGATGTATGAGCCATGGTCCCAGCCAGCCTTAAGCCCTTAGGGGTTCCTGTTATATGAGCTGATATGCTAATTTTTTTGTTGGATTTCTTTCATCTGGAACACAAAGAGCCTTAATATATTATCTTTTTGAACTTGGGTAAGTTATTTATACCCCAGCTTCAGTTTCCTCATCTATTAATTGGGAAGAATAGGATCTACCTTCCAAGTAGCTCTAAGAATTACATGAGATAATATGCATAAACATTCAATATATGATTGCTATTAGTGATATAATAATTTATGGGAGACACAGACAGGATTTATTTGCTCTGTAAATAGTACTTGGTGCACACGCACTTACTCAGTGAGTTCCACTCCAAGGATCTGCGGCTATTATTGTTCAAGAGGTTGCCTTTTGAACAGGGTAACTTTTATTTTCCTGTCTCCTTCCAGTCTACGTGCATTCTTCCTCTTATAGTTTGACGTAGTTTTCCCCACCCCATTCCCATCTAATTGTCCTGATTCAGGTTATTTCCAAGCAGACTGCCCATCCCTTATTTCCCTGATAATCAAACTTGCTCTGGAGGCAGGATGCTTGGAAGTAGCACATGCCACAGAACACTTATTTCTGTTACAGAATTGGAAATGCCCTTACCAAGAGGAAACATGACTGCTAATTAATCACATGGAATAAAATCACAATGACTCACACATTTCTTGGAGGGGGAAAATGTCAACCAGTGCATGGCAGTTGGTTGAGTTTTTCCATCAATGTTCCCTTGTTACTTTCTAATTCACTTTGTTACCAGTGAGCTTCTAAGAGCAGAGAGATTGGCAGGAGCTAAAAAGTTGAAACTGTTAAAAAAATGAAATCGTAATACCTATTAGTTTATTTTGTTTTAGGCAAATTGCAAAGCAAGTTCCTAGAACCATTGTCCCAGTATAGTGGTGACCCCTTATAGGGATTCCTAATTCCCAATTTGTATTTTTTCAAATTTATCTTTTAAATACCCAATGTAAACTCATGATATAAAATTCAAAAGGTAAAAAAGAGTGTACGGGGGCTGGAGCGGTGGCTCAGTGGTTACAGCGCTTGCCTGGCATGCGTGAGTATGTGAGTTCAAACCCCAGCACTACATACACAACAAAGTCTTGGAGCAATGAAAGCAACATGAAAAACTAAATAAAATTGATTCTCTCTCTCTCTCTCTCTCTCTCTCTCTCTTTCCTGTCCCTCTTTTAAAAAAGAGAGTATATGCATTGGCTCTTGAATGTTTGATAATGTTTCCCCCTCAATTGTATCTCTATATCCATCTAATAAATTAAAAAAAAGAGAGTATATGGCTCTGCAGCCTTCCAGTTGCTCTCCCTGAAGACAACCACTGTCACCAGTGTCCTGTATGTCCTTCCAGAGGAAGTCTATACCTGCATGCCATTAAAAACTGTAGTGATGAAAACAGTCTACCATGCTGTCCAATATGGTAGACCATATTGTGACATGCTGTGGCCACTGAGCCCTTGAAATGTGGCTAGTGTGACTTAGAAGTTGACTATAAATTTTTAATTTGTTTTAATTTATTTTTTTTTAAAGAGAGAAGGACAGAGAGAGAGACAGAGAGAATCAAATTTTATTGAGTTTTTCACATGGCTTTAGTTGCTCTGACACTTAGTTGTGTATGTGGGTTGCTGGGGTTTGAACCTGTGTACTTGTGAATGCCAGGCAAGCACTGTAACCACCGAGCCACTGCTCCAGCCCCAATTTGTTTTAATTTAAATCCATAAGTAATATTATATATGTACTAATATATAATTGTTTATATATCTTTTTGGTACTGGAGATTAAACCCAAAGGTGCTTTACCACCGAGCTATATCCCAAGTTCTTTTCATCTGTTATTTTGAGACAGAATGTCAGAGTTGCTGAGGGTCTGGCTAAGTTGCTGAGGCTAGCCTCGAACTTGTGATCCTCTCAGCTTCCCAAGTCGCAGAGATTACAGGTGTGCTCCATCACATCCAGCTAAACTTAAATATCCATGTTTGGCTAGTGGCTGCTGTATTGGGCTACACAGTTCTATACATATAACAGACAACATATTCTCGTAATATACACGCTGGATTACATCTTACTTTGTTCACTTACCAACACCTGCATATTTTGGAGAACCATGGACCATCACTTTTTCTAATTAGCTCTAAAATCCTCCACATATATAGGAGGGTGTGTGGTGCATGCATGTAATTCCAGTGACCTGGGAGGCTGAGGCAAGAGGATTACAACTTAGGGCCAGCCTAAGAATTTTAACAAGACCCTGTCTCAAAATAAAACATTTTTTTAAAAAGTGGCATGGATGCAGATGAGTGGTAGAACACCTCTAGGTTCAAGCCCTGCCCACCCACCCCCACACAATACTTGTAACCAAGATGTCTCACACAAGCCGATGTTCCCCACCCCTCCGCTTTCATCAGCCTGAACCTGAGATAGATTCACATTAGTTGCTTTTGGCGATGGGGGAAACAATTTATCATGAGCCACTGCCCCAAACTGAGTTCTCCTCCCATCTTGCCCATGCCTGGTGATGGTGGCAATCTTTGGGTCAATCACAGCTCTCTTTAAGAGACTTTCCTTTAAAAACTGAAGTCTCTTGGGTAGGCAACAGTTTAGGTAGAACAGCTGGGAATGACTTTGCTGTTGCCCGAAGAGGGGGTCAAGGGGCTTTGAGAAACAGTGTGGGCTTTGATAGTGAATCTCACTTTCTTGAAATTGTCCTTAGGCCTGGTGGATCTCCGACTAGTTTGGAGCCTTTAGACAGCTTTCCTCTTAGGATATTTTCAGGTGATGAGAATCTTTCCGGTTTCAAATGGACCCTAGAGAAAGAAATTTCACTAACCTGTTTTGGTGTTCAGTCCTTTCTTCTGGAGGTCCCACTGGAGGCAGTAGATGCAAGTTAGGTGTGAGACAGATCTGGGCACAGATGTCCCCTTCCAATGGCACAATCTCTTTACAGTTTATGGTGCAAATGCTTTAGCACTGTGTACAGACTGTCAGTCTCTATTTCCTAACAGACCACATGGGGAGAATGAAGGAATAGTCTAAAATGCACTCGGTAATATTGCTGGGTCATCCCTAGGGGCAGGGCTGGTGCTAAGGCAGAGCGGAGTGGGTAGGAAGGAGAAGTGAATCTTGCTTTGTCAGGGCTCCTGATCTAATAGAGAAGGTGGTGGTTTCTCCACAGTGGTAGGACTTCCTTTCACCTGGCTGCATTTCCAGGTGGTCACTAGAAGAGCGAGTTCATGAAGTGGCCTGCAAGTCAGGATAACGGGCCTGCCGTAACTATACCTGGAAGCTAACCAGTTTTGCATAGATTTTGACCAATGACTTAACTTTCTTCCCAATGCCTGATTCAACCAAAGATTCTGGTGCTCTTTTTCAATGCCTGTTTTACTTAAATCTTAACTGATGCTCACACCCAAAACCAATATAAAATCTGGGTTAGCACACCTGCTCTCAGGTCCCTCTCTGTGTTGTGGAGGTTCAATCTCTTCTTCTTCCCTAAATAAATCCGATTTCTTTTACTCTTCCCTTCTATGATTGTCCATGGATTTAATTTTTCAAATTTGTGAGACAAGAATCCAGAAGAAAATTGGCGTTGAGTTATTGGGATTTGCTGCGATATCAAGAGCTGCAACCATCGTTCCGAGCATCCAGCCCAAACTTCCAGCTTTAACTGAGTATAGGTGCTAATGCTAAAATGCACTATTTTGGCTCAGCCAGCCCAAACTCCATTTGTCAGCAGAAGCAGACAATCTGACTTCATCTCAAAACTTTTGCTTCACAAGTTGTGTAACCTCCAAACCAAGGCTCATCACAAACTCAGAATTACTGGTCCCGATTTGTCTCCCCTCCTGGCATCCAGGGTCTAATTGTGGTGGAAATATCTTTTCCCATCCTCTGGCTTTGGGCTTGCCCTTGTGGTTTGCTGGCCCTGACCTTCACCAGGAGAAGGGCTTCTCTCCGGCAGCTGTTGCTTCTCCAGCCTGGGCCGCAGAATGAACACTCTCAGAACAGGGATGCTGGGAGAGAATGCATTAGAGAAGTATCTACATTACACAGCTACAGGATTCTACTGCAGGGATCCTTACTTCAATCTGCTGAGTTTCAGGGTGGTTTGTTACATAGTGTTACTGGGTCAGTTACTAACTCATTCCTGTTAGGTTGCAGGTTCCAGCTGCTACAAGACGCACCCAACACAACAGTGGGTTAAGAAAGTTTACTGAGCCGTCATATAATAACCCAATAAAGAAGTTGGATGTTCATGTGTCAGAGACCCAGGCTCTATCTTCTTGCTCCACCTTCCTCATGGTATGACCCTGATCTACAATGAAGTCTGCTTAGTATTCCCATTCTAGGAGCTCCTGGAGGAAAAGGACTCTGTCCTAGTCAACTCTTTCCCCCAATACCAGAAACAGTGTCTGACTTATTACCCAGACTCACATCAAGCTGAATCTTTTTCATGGACTCTTCTCTAGGTTACATTTCCTTCCCTGGAACTAACACCCACCCCTCTTTTCGGTATCATTTTTTGCCCAATCACGTGTGGCCCCATTTCATCATCATCCTTTTCTTTTGTTTTTCTAGCACTGAGAATCAAAGGGAGGAGTGGTCTACCACTGACCTACATCCCCAGCCCACTCCTTTTTTTTTTCTTTTAAGAGAAAGGGACAGTGAGAGAAAGAGAGAATCAATGATAGTTTTTCATGTGGCTTTTGTTGCTTCAACACTTTGTTGTGTACGTGGTGCTGGGGTTCAAACCCGCATCCTTGTGCTTGCCATGCAAGCTCTGTAACTGCTGACCAGTTACAGACTCCAGTCTCTCCCCAGCCATTTTTATTTTTAATTTTGAGACAGGGTCTCACTAAGTTGCTAAGGCTGACCTCAAACTCGTATACCTATTGCTTCCTAAGTAGCTGGGATTACAAGTGTGGGCCACTTTTCACGACTCACCATCTTTTTAAAAATGTCTCATTTCTCAGACAGATTTTACTGGAATTGAAATTTTGGTTAATGCAGCGGCCATTGGCCTTGTGCCCACCTCCATTACTCAGGACTCAGTTAAGAGCTGGTCATCTGTGCTGCAGTTTGCCCCTTGTTAAGATGTAGGCCCCCATGTTTTATACCACCTGGGCCTGGACACCCCTCCCCTTATAGGTTACAGTGAGGAGTGTGTGTACCAGCCATGGACATACAGCTGTCCACAGGCTGACCAGATAGTTTCTGGACTCATTTAGGACCAGCTAGGTAATGTAGACTCTTTCTTTTGGGAGTTTTCATTCAGAAATATGGTTGAGGCAGTGATGTGGAAAAGTCTGATGAAAACTATCTCAGTACTATGATTACCTTGAACAAGCTGCCCATGGGAAGAGCTGTTCCTCCTCATCGTATCTGCCTCAGTAAACCTGCTTTGCTGCCTAAGCCCCTTCCCCTTATCATGTCTGCTGCTGTAAACTTGCTTCCTGCAAGACTCCTGTATGAACTCTTGGCCAGGAATTTTTTTTTGTAATAAGACAGGACTGAGACAATACTGGTAAGCAATATAAATATTGTGTGGAGCTGTGGGTCAGGGCTCAGACTTTGGAGCAGGAACTCCTCTGGGCCCGCTGGAGTAATAAACATGTGTTTTCCCATCCTCTGAGGGCTGCTTGGTGCTTCCCAAACTGGTCTTTTTCCCACAACAGTAGCATTTGAGACTGATTAGAATTGTACACAGTTGAGATAGTGATCCGTGAGAAAAATGATCGTAGCCGCACTTTGTGTGTCAAATTCAAAGTAACGTGACAAAATAGTCACCCAGTCCTGACTCCGGGAAGCCCAGTGGTACAAGGATCTCTCTCCTTCCCACCAGCTCCCTGGTTTTTTATCACAACATAGGAGAACCATTTCATTTTCATTTTCAGTAAGGATCTTTGGGAGATAACTTGGTTAGTCGTTGAGAGAAAACAGGGGTCTCTTGCCCAGCATCATCTAACTGATTGATCAGATGAGGAACTGACAGGCCACCCACTTTGCTTGGACCCCCTAACCCCCTATCTGGGCCGTTTCCCAGTTGTACTGCTCCTCTGGGGCACCCAGTACTATTCTTCCATGAGTGATGCTAATTCTCCATCACATAGTACTGGGCTGCCAACATTTTTTTTTTTTTGTAGTCAGTAGGTATTCATGCAGACTATCTTTTACTTATTAATGTGTTTAAGTATCACTGATGTGCTAAATTAACAAATTTGTCTCTGAAGATGGGAGTAGAAGAATGCTTGTATCTTCTGCAAATTATCACTTGAATCACAGTTGTGGATGGTGCTGGACAAGGCAGGAAGTGGGTAGGTTTGAGTCTGCGTGGAACTGGAGGGAGCTGAGCAGCACACACGTGACCCTAAGTGGGGTCAGGAGAGCCTGAGACAGTCCATGTGAATGGAGAAGTAGCTCTACCAATATGTTTTCTAAAACAAAGGCCCGAGGAGGGCAATCTTGGGAAATTACTGCTCTCACACATGCTTCTTCGCCTGATCCTTCCCAGCACCTCTCTGCTAGTTGTCACAGGTCAGAATTTAAAAAAAACAAGACAAAAATAAAACAAACAAACCAATATTAATTATCTACCAGCTTGCAAGGTGGAGAATCCCCTACCAAGACAGGACATATCTTCGCAAACAAGTTTGAGCGCTTGGGAAGAAAGGCAGGACTTGGCCCCAAAATGCAGTAGGTTCACTGATGCCAATATTGGCGATCCCAGCACCCAAAGAAGGGGCCGGAGGTGGAAGGTCCTTCTGGGCAGGAGGTCATGCACGTTGAAAAACAACTGGCTCTTGATGAGCCACAAGAGAGAGCACCGAACAACTGCTAGTTGATTTAGAAATCCACACCCCTTGCAGATGAAGTCTTTTCTGGCTCTCTGAAGCTGAGTAATTACACTGGGGGCACGAGGCCCAGCAGCTCTCTCCATCCCTGCCCACACTGCCTCTTACGGAGGCATGGCTGCCACGGAGGAGTCCAGCAGCAGACCAGCTCTTCTTGCCTATGCCCTTATTCACACATGCATGTTTATTTATTCAGAGAGAGGGGGGGAGAGAGAGAGAGAGAAACTAAGAGAAAAATCAATTTTAAGATCTACATTTGGTTTTTGTTTTTCTGACACACTCAGCTGTGTACATGGTGCTGGGGTTCGAACCCGGTCCTTGCATATGCCAAGCAAGCGCTCCACCAGTGAGCCACCGCTCAGCCCCTGTACACTCATATGTAGTTTGTACACACATGTCCATCTCATATCACTGAGCTGCCAGCATTTTTTTTTAGTCAGGAGGCGGACTATCAATTCTTGATCATTCAGACTTATTTATTTGTACACACATTTAATTAATTACATGTTACTTTTTATCACATGGCTATAATTGGTTATGAATTTCACACCTTTTAATATGAGAAAAATAAGTATTTTACAAGCACTGCTGAGGAGCCAATATTAGAAAATAAAATTTGCCGGTTGCCTGAGGCAGAACAGGTTCATTCTCCTTCGCTTGTCTTTTCACCCTCACCTTCTTCTGTCTTTGAGGTATCCTCCCTGGGAAAAGAACAAGGCCAAGGCTGTTACTCTTGAAAGGAGCAGTTAAGCTTTTCTCTGTCTCTGCATTTGAGACTTTTATATCGCCCTCAGCCACTTACCCTGGGTCCTTATTGAAAATCTCATCCTCATCAGAGGAGTCCTTGTCATGTAGCTTCTGTGCCATGTTTTTCTTACGTGTGGCATTGAGAGGTCTGTACATATCCCTAAGCCAAAGTGGCCGCCTTAGCCAGAAAAAGCCCTCCTGGAAAACAGAAGGAGAAATCTTAATTCTGCTGTCCTCTGCGTTCTCTGTTCTTAGCACTGAGTCCTCCTCAGATTTACCTGATTCGAACTTTCCGATGAGCCTCTCGCACGCAGAAATCCGAAAAAGCCCCTTTGGGGGGAAACACATGCACAAGACAATTAGCGACAGATGCCATTTACCTTGTCTCTTTGCAATGTACACCTCCGGTCTTATTAAGACAAAATCTGTACCTTAATTCATAAACACAATGAGCAAAAATCCCTCCAGACCTGGGTTCTTGAAAACAATTCCCTGCATGCTGGGCTTGCAGAACTCTGGGTATGTTCCAAAGGGTCTCAGGATGTCTCCGAGGAGAACTTTGTACATGGGTTGGCATGGAGCACAGGGGGGACTGATGATCCTGTTTACCCTTTTGGCTAAGCCCTCTTATGCAGTGCAAAACCCTACTGAGTGGACGTATTTTACTCTCTCCAGAGCCTTTCACATCAGCCCTTTTTGGACTTAGTCTTACACACATCATTCATGGGGCAGGGGTAGGGAGGTTGTTGAGGGACAAGGTTTTGTTTTGTAGCTGTTTTATCCTACAAATGGAATCATATCAGGCACATGCCCAAGTTCAACTAGTAAAGTTGTCTGGCTCGCTGATTTTCCATACTGCAAGCTGTCACTTATGACTGGGTTATAAAATCCTTTCTGAATACAAACGGAATAGAAAAAAATCAGAGTGCATTGTTTCAGAGACTTGATGTTTACTTTGCTATGTATCTATCAACTCATGACATCAGTATAGCTCACAACCCAAGTGTGGGTGTAATTAATGGAGAAGCAGCCAGCTGGAAAGGAACCATTCTCTCATCACAGGGCAAGATATTTTCCTTTTCTCCTTCTCCCTTTCTTTAGTATAAAAGAAAGAGACAAACTACCAAGGTCCCCATTAAAATTCTATGAGGTCTGGGTAAGAGGAAGAGAGAGTGGGGATGAGAAGGTGACCAGTAGGACAAGAAGGCCAAGTTTTCCCGCCACCCTAGAGGAAGGACTCATACATTCTACCTTCCAGCAGCCTTGAAGAGGACTAGCCCACCCTCGAACCCTGAGGCTTCTCCCCACCTCCCCAAGTCTCCATGAAGGGCTTGGGCTGGGTCTGATGCTCAGGGCAGTGGAAGCAGGCACAGTCCAAGCCTCTCACCTTCCACCCTCTTTCTCTAATGACCAGGGCAGCAGATGCATCCCTGCTAGCACTGTTTACCGCATCTGGGGAACTAGTTTTGCTGGAGCCAGGGGAGGAGGCATGGGAGGAATTAAGTATTCTTCCTGCTCTTGGCAGTTTCCTCACTGTAAGATGAGGGGATTCAAGCAGATGAATCAAGAGTCTCATTTAAAGACTGACAGATTCATAGTTACCTTGAGGACCTTTCTTTGTAATCCTGTGATGCTGTTCTATGGGAATAAATCTGTTTTGGAAGAAAATACATTTATGAGTATCTACCACAAAGACCAACAGCCTCCAAGTCTTCATTCATGCCTTTTATTTATTTTAAGTCTTTTCTACCCAGAGAGATGATAACTTTTCTGAGGACAGGAATTCTATCCTAAGAGTTCTCTGACTCTTCACAGTACTAGTTAGGGTCTTGTATGCAGCTGGCACTTGATGTATTTTATGGACTTTTAGATATCAACAGATAATTCCTAATAAAAACTCTTAAAAGTAGCAAAAGAAAAAAATGACCTCAACTTAATGAATATGTCTACCAGAAACCTAGACAACAGTGTTATTTTAAAATAAAAAACAAGGGGCTAGAGCCATGGCTCAGTGACCCAGCGGCCCAGCACCACATACACAACTAAGTGTTGAAGAAACAAAGGCCAGATAAAAAAATTAAAAAAACTGATTCTCTCTCTCTCTCTCTTTAAAAAATAAAATAAAAACAAAGAGTAGGATGCCTGTTCATATTTACTGAGGAGGTCCTAATCAACTCAGTAAGAAAAAATAAACGGGGTGTAAGTATTAGAAAGAAGGGGCTAAAAATATCTTTACTAGTGTATGAAATGATGGACAACCTAAAAAGCCTAAGAGAGTCAACTAAAAATTTTTGGAAGTAATATGAGAGTTCAATGAGGTGGCTAAATACAAAACCAAGTTATCTTGCGAGGCAAGGTGGTGCACGCCTGTAATCCCAACAGTTTGGGAGGCTGAGGCAGGAGGATCATAATTTTCAAGCCAGCCTCAGCAACTTAGTAAGGCCTTAAGCAATTTGGTGAGATCCTGTCTCAAAATAAAAAGAATGAAAAGGCTCAGTGGCTAAGCACCCCTGGGGGTTCAATCCCTGGTACAGATGGGGTGGGGGTGGGGGGTGGGATTTACACATAAATCTCAACAGCTAATTTTAAACACTAATTTTAAAATGAGAAATATCTCATTTACAATACAGACAAAAATGTAAAAAGTACCTTGGAATAAATTTAGGAAAATATGTGTGAGATCTGAGTAGTAAAGCCAGGAATGGTGGTACATTCCTGTAATCCCAGGAACTCGGGAAGCTGAGGCAGGAGAACCTCAAGTTCAAAGGCAGCCTCAGCAATTTAGTGAAGACCTAAGCAACTTAGTGAGACCCTGTCCCAAAAAATAAAATATATATAAAAAAGAAAAGTGCTGGGGATGTGGCTCAGAGATTAAGCACCCCTGGGTTCAATCCTTAAACCCCCCCAAACAAAGGGCAGGGAGTACAGCTCAGTGATAGAGTGCCCCTGATTGCATCCCTAATACCACACACACACACACACACACACACACACACACAAATACTACTACTACTAACAATAATAATAAAGAAAACCCTGAAATTCTTCTGAAGGACATTAAGAAATGAATGTATGGCATGAGATAACATGTTCTTAGAATGTTGTAAAGATGTAAATTCTCAAATTACTCTTCAAATTCAATGAAGATTCAAATTCCAAAATAGTTTTTCTTCTTCTTCTTCTTCTTCTTCTTCTTCTTCTTTCTTCTTCTTCTTCTTTCTTCTTCTTCTTCTTCTTCTTCTTCTTCTTCTTCTTCTTCTTCTTCTTTTTTTTTTTTTTTACCAAGGATTGAACCCAGGGGCACTTCACCCACTGAGCCACATGACACAGGGTCTTAATAAATTGCTGAGGCCAGCTTTGAACTTGTGATCCTCCTGCCTCAGCCTCGAAAGTCACTGGCTTTATAGGCATGTGCCACTACTCCGAGCCTGGACCTATTTTTCTGTAGATATGTAATATACCCAGTCAAGTTCTATTCAAGTCTCAGCCATTTGATCCTTACATATCTCTGTTCTGCTCTCTGACTTTGGAATTTCTTTCTCATGTAGCCATCTTTTAAAAAATTATTTACCAAAATTTTAAGTTCTCAGGTGAGGAACAAAGCCTCACCATGGCCTCAAGAAATGAAGACAAATCTCATAAATGGCATCGGCCCAGGAGAACGAGAGCATCAAGAGCAGGCTTTACGAAGAATGATGAACTTGAGTTGGCTTGACAGATTCCTAAGATCTCCACAGACAGGGTGAAGTGAAGGAGTTTTAGATGGGTAGGAAATGGCCCAGTGTGACTGGGTCCTGGGGCGGGAGTGGAAGGTTGCTGTGACAGTAGAAAAGGTAAACTAGCTAAGCTGAGGTTGTACTGCTAGGGTGGCGTCAAGACTGTCAGCTTATTAAGTCACTCTTCTAATAGTGTAGCACCTGCCTATGGAAGGAGGTAATGACCACTATGTAAACAGAAGCAAGCTCCGAGAACACACTACTGCAGGTATGACCTGTTCTCGAGCGTTCGCAGCGCTTTAACTGAATACCATGTAGACAATGCCTCACACGCTGGGCAAGGCGGCAGCATGGACCCAAGGAGGACCCAAGGCAACACTTTGATCTTTTAGTCCTGTCCTTTCATCCTAGGGTGATGATGACTGCTCCTTGGGAATGGAGTCATCTCTTGTCATTTCAGCAACAAGAAGTCAAAAGTAGAATGAGGGTGTTGAGTACCTCAAATCATAGACATGGTTTTATAGGTTGGAGAAATTTTGATATGATGTCAATTCTGGCCATCTTAGTCTTAATTTCTTCTCAAGATAGTCTAATGACTCGATTTCTTGGTTTCAGTTTCTCAGAGATCTGTAAATGGGGTTCCTTTAAAAATCCCTGGAGCCAGGCACAGTGGTGCACACCTATAACTCCAGTGGCTCAGGAGGCTGACACATGAGGATCACGAGTTCAAAGTTAGCTTCAGCAACTTAGTGAGTCCCTAAGCAACTTAGTGAGAGTGTCTCAAAATAGAAAATAAAAAGGGCTGGGGGTGTGTGGCTCAGTGGTTAAGAGCCCCTGGGTTCAATCCCTGGTACCAAAAATAAAAAAAAAAATAAAATAAAAATCCCTGTAATTTTTTAAATAAAAGAACAAAGCATACCTCACTCAATGTTAGTGACTGGAGAGGAATGTCAAGTTTTGGGCAGGGGAAGGGGCCCTGATTTTCAGCATGTGGGCTCTTAATCTATTACAATGAAAAGATGTATTTATAGAAACCTGAATGAATTGTTGTCCTTACCTCAATGAGACAGAAAATTATAATCAAAATCATCACTACTACAGTCACAGAAATTGCCAAGATGAGTTTGTTGTTATAGCCATATCCTGGAACTCCTTTTGTGAGCTGAAAGAAAATAAATAAATAAACAAATCTTTATTAAGTAAAGAAGAGATAGGGTAAGGATGAAAGCTTACTATTTAAAATTTCATTCTTTTAGGTGAATAGCTTTCAGGTTCTTAGAGGACATACCATATCTAATGTATTACATATCTTATTATGACACATTTTTTCTATGGTTTGTTTATCTTGTGTGCTAAGTTCACTTAATCTCTAATGGAACACAATGAGGACCACTGTCTTGGCCAAAGTTATGTGATCCAGACAAGATGTGTTCCAGCAGCCCCTGGTCTTAGTGCTTGGGCCCTTCAATGTCATAGCCTAAATGATGGGAAAGTCTGGGCGTCTTGGTCCATAGTTGCCCTCACCTCACTTGACTCCTGCTCTTTCAGTTCACTCTGGGTTTCTGTGCTTTCATTGATATAGTTCTCAGTTTTCCACTGGTCCGTATCCCATTCGGCCTTGGACACCTTGATTTCTTGCTGCTCACTGAGAAGCTTCATCAGGAGGCCCGTTCTGGAGATGAGCTTGGCACAAGCCAGCTGCACGTAGGGCTCAGAGCAGTCCATTTTCAAGGTACGGATGACATGAGCGATTAGCCTTCTCACGTCGTTGTTGGGGATGAGGGACCGGAGTTGCTGGTTTAGCTGAATTTCGAACTGATCACCCGGGGAGGACAGCAGGGGGAAGGCGAAGTCTTCAGGCTTGGGCTGCGAGTCGGTGACGGCGTTGAGGTATTCCCACTGAGTCTCATTGGTTTGCCTGACAGTCGGCACTACATTGAATACAGTCACAGCAGAATCTGAGGAATCTATAAATTCTGGGGTCTCTGTGTCAGGGATGTCGAAGGTCATATTTTCAGAGATCATTTCTTCTGGCACAGTATTATTTGTTACAAAAATATTTCCTTCAGAAGAAAGGTTTTCTGCAGGATTGCTTTCTATAGGTTCTGAAAGAGCATATAATCCGGAGAAAGGATTCTCCTGAGAGTTCAGGTCTTCTGAAGATGGAAAGGCCCCTCGTGAAGGGGAGTTTATGAGGCTCCTCACTGCGGAGGACGGCGGCCTCCTGGCAAGCATCAGTCTACTGCGCACATTTTCCTTTCTGAACTTTCGACTCGCTTTGGCCTTGGGTATTCCATGGGCTGCAAGAGAGTGAGTTTTATGAAAGTGGCGATTTTTTTTGGAATGTACGATTGGTTCAGCAGCCTTCATGCTTTTAACTCTTGCATTTGCATCTTCTAAAACAAAAATGGTGTAGGTTAAGTCTTTTGTTTTGTTTTTATTCTCAGGCTGGAACTTTGAAGCAGTGGAGGTCGAAGGCTTGCCCAAGGAATATTGTTTCAGAAGAGAAGAGACTGCTGCCTTATGTAGATTTGCAAATGAAGGCTCTGCCTGGGAGTTGCCCGTCAACTTTCTGGGCCTCCGCACCACACGCTCCAGCTCCCTTAGGCTTGGTCTTCTGAGCCTTCTCTCTTTGGCAACTTTCTCCACAAGTGGCTGGGCACCCTGTTGCCTCCTGCTGCTCTGCTTTCTCATTTCATTGAAGTGCCTTTTCCGTATGCCCTTTGGCCCCTTGAGGACTCTATTCACTCTCTGCAGTCTTTTCTCTATACTCTCAATGTCTGCCAGGCTATCTTCCTGTGGTTGGACAGCTTCCATTTTCTTTTGAAAGATCTGGCGTTTAAATTTGGGACCTAAAAGGCTGGACTGCATGAGCATGGCAGTTTTCTCTTTCTTTTTAACCTCATCGATTTTTTCCTGAATTTCTGCATCTAACAAATTTTCCAGAAAATAGAGCTTCTTTAATTTGTTTTTGTAAGTTGAATTATTGGATGCAGGTATAAGAGGGGAGTTCTTTGTATTGTTTTTCAAATAATCCATGGCATTATCTCCATCTTGTACATTTGAAAAAAGCAGTTTAATAAATGGTAATAATGTTGTCTCTACATCTTCTAGATTTCCCTCTGAGAAATATGGCAATATGTAATTTAGCGCACTAATAACATCACTTTCGTCATTGAAGTCTAGCTGCTCATTCATGAGTCCCGAAAGGCCGACACCGCTTTTATCCGAAGCTGGTCTTTCAGGCTCGATAGTCAGCTCGGTGCTGGTTTTCTTCTTCCGGGCCTGTAGCACCTTCATGAATTGTCCTTCTGCATTCCCTATGGATGCTTCTTGAACTGTCAAAAAAGAAGAGACTGCATTTGATAACAGAAGACTGATGGACAGCTTTTTGTCAGTTCACACTCATAGATCCCAGTCAAATAAATTAGGAGTCAACAAAAATTGGAATGTCATTTAGAAGGAAGAAAAATAAATCCAAACTTAAGCTTACAACATGGCAACAACAAAAAGAGAAAAAGATATCTTTTTGACAAAGTGCTGCTTAACTCAGAATATTCCATACTGTGAAGTACAGGAACTCTGTTTAGGACAGTTATCCAGTGCTCAGTAAAAGCCCACGACTGGAAGAGAAATATTGCCAGCTCTGAGCCTCTCTGCAGATCAGCTGTGCCTCCTTACAGCCACACACCCCACCCATCAGATGCAGGGTGGGCATAGTCCACCTCTTCAGTGTGCCATGTTCTTGCCACCATCACAGACAATCATGACAAAGGACAGTCTTCCAAGGACAGTAAGAGCAGAGATACTAAAGCAGAGGCTCCATTCCTTCTGCTAACACATCTTCTTCTGAAAATGCTCTTCTCCACCTACTCCCCCAGGTCCTTCACTTGGTCCTTGCTCCCATACAACCTAGGCCCCATAACAGATGCTTCTACACAGAAAAACCCTACTCTATCCATCCTGGTTCTTAAATTCAGGCAGGGATCTGTGCTGTGGAGATTTTTAACTTGTCTGGTTGTGTGCCTATGTTGCATGTGCAATACATCCACAGAATAACAGCAGTTTCTGGTTAAACATTACTTGAGGTCAGAAGCTTGCCCTGCTTTTCTATGACATGTGAAATCTAATATTTCTAGCTTTTTTTCTTGGGGAATCAGCCAAAGCTTCTAGCTATGTGAGGTCAATAGTACCATTCTGGCTGGGTTTCTTTCCCAGGAGAAGAAAAAGACTTTTTGGTATGGAGGAGTTAAGAACAGTGAGACAGGGGGGTTGGAGGCACCATGTACACAACAAAGTTCAGAGCAAAGAAGGCCACAGGATAAACTAAATAGAATGGATTCTCTCTCTCTCTCTCTCACTGTTCCTCTCTCTTAAAAAAAAAAAAAAAAGAACAGTGAGAAGAGAGGAACGTGCGGGTGGGCTTTTGGACATGGAAGACTTGGGCATACAGCTACAGCTCTTGAAACCCCTGATTTTGTTTCCTTATCTGTAAACGCAGATGAAAAATATCTGTTCTGCCCACATGTGAGAGAGAAATGAACAATGTAATTGGTGAAAAATGCTGAAAAATAAGTGAATTGTCTTCCTATAAGTAGCAAAGCACTATAGTTATCATTTGCCCCAGATCACTGGTAAAGATTCAAGCTATTTGGATATGAAAGCAACCACATTTTGGAAGTCATGGAGTTAGTGCTAAAAACCTAATATATATAAAAATATTTTAAGCACATGAGTTAGGGGCTGGAGAAGTGGCTCAGCGGTTACGGTGCTTGCCTGGCATGCACAAGTACATGGGTTCAAACCCCAGCACCCACGTACACAACTAAGTATCAGAGCAATGAAAGCCATGTGAAAAACTCAAAAAAATTGATTCTCTCTCACTCTTTCCTTCTATCTTAAAAAGAAAAGTACATGAGTTATCTGTGGATAAAAAAGTTTGAGTTTCAGGGAAAATTCAGAGTTGGATGGTCTAGGTGCAATTTCTGAAGAAATATACTTATTCTTTTTGATAAAGTTGCAAAAACAAAACAAAATCCAAGGCAGAGGATCCTTGAGACTGAACGCATAGAAACCAGCTCGCTAACTGCACTGTCCTGTATGAACAGGTGATCACTGCAGACAAAGCAGCAAGCAGAGCGCACAGTGCACCTCATGTGTCATTCACGTTACTCCTTTCCCTTCCGTTTCTTTCTCTTGGTCCTCAGGCACATGGAATAGCTACATTATTAATTTGTAGCTGAGAACCTGACTTTTAGCAGAGAGCAATTCAGAAATTTAGGGAGTTGAATTCTGGACAAAGGAAAACAATAAAGCAGTTACATCATTAGTTTAAGGATCTATGATCACGAGTTAAAAAATAAATAACAAAACAAATAAAAGTTCAAACAGTTATCATCCGGCAATTCAGACTCACGACAACGTGTGGTATTTGTCCGACATGCACTATCACAACGCAGCTTAACTGTCTTGCAGATAACTTCAATATTATTTTTAAATTGGCAGAGGCAGCAGGCCATACGGGTAGGTAAGATCCTATAAAAGGAAACACAGAGGATTAAGTTAATATAAAAGGAGCTACCTGAACAGTAGGAAGAGCAGCCGAAGGCTACCACAGGGCAGTGCAGAAAGGCGCCCTTGAGCCACACAACCCGGGCAGGTGGGGAGGAACCTATCGCAAAGTGCTACTTTCTTTTTTTTCTGGGGGGGGGTGTGGTACCAAGGATCAAACCCAGGAGCACTTAACCACCAAGCCGCATGCACCCTTTGAGACACGATCTTGCTAAGTTGCTTAGTGCCTCACTAAACTGCTGAGGGTGGCTTTGAACTTGCGATCACCCCGCTTCTGCCTCCAGAACTGCTAGGATTATTGGTGTGTGCCTCTGTGCCCGACTTAAACTGCTCTTGAATATTGTAAATAAACAGGAAGGAAGACAGAGGTGCTCAACAGAAGGGTAAGCATGGTAGTAGTGTGGTAAACCTAAATAAAATAAGGACTAGCATTGGGTAACATTTATGTACAGTTTAATTAAGAAGTATTTCCTCTCAACTCAAAGTCTTGCTCTGGGTTAGGAGTGCACAGGAAGAAAGCAGACATCTAAAAAGTGTCTGAATAAGTGTCTAATAACTGGAGTCCCTTTCTCAATTCCTGTTGGAAGTGGTAAATGTTAGCATTACTCTGGGCATAAAAAGTAGCTTAGTTTAACTCACACTGTGTGTGAAACAACAACAGAGACTACATTGGCCAAATTTGGACACTTGATTTTGTACTGGGGATTGAACCCAAAGGTGCTTTACCACTGAGCTACATCCCCAGCACTCTTATTCTGAGACAGGGTCTTGCTCAGTTCCTTAGGACCTTGTTAAATTGCTGAGGCTGGCCTCAGACAAGATCCTTGCCTCAGCTTCCTGAGCTGCTGGCATTACAGGTGTGCACCACTGCACCTGGCAAATCTGGATACTTTGAAAATTCGATAGAATAAAGAAGGCTGGGAGTGAAGGTCAGTGGTAGATGCATGCCTAGCATGCTCAGGGCCCTGGGTTTGACCCTCAGTTCTGTCAAAATAAATAAATAAATGAAAGTACAACATAATCTAATGAAGAATCCATGAATTCATAATGATACTCAAACAGAAAAGAAGGGGGCTCTTCTTTAAAAGAATGATGCCAGTGTTGGGCGTGACGATGTGGCCTGTAATCCAACCACTAAGCAGGGTGATGCTGGAGGACTCCAAGACTGAGGCTGACCTCAGCAACTCAGCAAGAACCTAAGCAACTTAGCAAGACCCTGTTTAAAAATAAAAAAAATAGGGGCTGGAGTGGTGGCTCAGCGGTTTCGGCGCTTGACTGGCAAGCACAAGGACATGGGTTCAAACCCCAGCACCATGTACACAACTAAGTGTTGGAGCAACTAAGGCCATGTGAAAAACTAAATAAAGTTGTTTCTCTCTTTCTAAAAAAATAAAATAAAATAATAAATAAAAAAATAAAAAGGGCTGGGATGTGTCTCAGTGATACAGTACCTCTGGATTTAGTTCCCAGTACAAAATAATAATAATAATAATAACAATATTGAAAATAATAATGTCAGCTAGTAAATGTAAAAAAGTAACCACCAATTGGAACCACCAATGTCATAAGAATCAGACAAGAATTATAATTAATGCACATTTGGGTGAAAAAGATGTTTGAGGGTAAGAAATTCACTGATATAAACTTATTACCCCACAGGCTACTTTTTAATTACCAAGTAGAAAAATAACTTTACAATGAGGAAAGGCACCACCTTAATCAATTGATCACTCAGTATCATGGGCCATCTGAAATCATGAACCAGAAAGAATGTAGAATCCTTCCCAAAAATGTTCAACCTGAATTAACCCATGAGGAAAGAGACAAATCCAGATTGTACAACAATTTATAGGACAACTAGCCTAGATGTCTCAAAAGTGCTAATGTCATGAAAGACCAAAAAAAAATCAAAACAAAACAGATTTAAACAATGTTATTTTTAAAATAATCTGGCCAAGATGGAATGAAAGGGACCAATTTTACCTCCCACCCAAAACAACCAAAAAACCGGACAAAATATGTGAAGCAACAGCTTTTGAAACATTGGATATCAGACAATCAAGGGCAGTGATCACCAAGAAGTGGGATATTAATGAAGTGAGTCCCAGCTGACTGCTTTAAGAGTGTTTCCAGGCTATGGTGCAGCAGGGGAAACAGGCAGAGCCTGGTGGACTCTCAGATTAAGAAAATGGAGCTGAAAGTCTAGCAAAATCAAGGTGGTTACAGCTCACAAGGCAGAGTACAAGAGAGAGAGGCACACAGAAAGCTCTGGAGAAATGCAGAGGGTGGCAGAGTACTGAAGGAGTGTGAGGAAACCACTCCAAGAGCCAGGAACAGAACAACCAGAAGGGTTAGAGAGAAAGCAACTATTGCAGCAGGTTAGGAATTTGCTAAGAAAAAATAACTTACAGTTTTTCCAAATCAAGAGTCATCATGAGGATGTTCTCAACTGTTGTAAGTGACACTTCTGTTGTTCCCATGTCTCTGAAAGACAAAGGCCAGACATTGATGATGAACTCCAATATAAATATTATGTACTTGAAATATATTTCAAGGACATGTGATTACTTCAATTTTGGCTTCTCTGTAAAACAAGCTGCCTCAAGAGTTTATTTCTCATATAAGATAATTCCGTGGAACTCTTATTGTAGATACTTACACTTACTATTTGCATCATCAAATTTATGACCTTGGCATTGAATAATAGAACCTATATCTTTTTTTTTTAAGAGAGAGGGACAGTGAGAGAGAGAGAGAGAGACAGAATCAATTTTATTAAGTTTTTCACATGGCTTTCGTTGCTCTGAGACATTGTTGTGTACGTGGTGCTGGGGTTCAAAGCCAAGTACTCGCACATGACAGGCAAGCGCCATAGCTGCTGAGCCACCGCTCCACCCCCTCATATTTTTTTTAACCATCATCTTATTTCTCATTTTCATATTACATTCATTCCCCCCATTTATTTTTTAAATAATACACACCTATTCCTCTTTGCTCTCTGGGACAAATGCTATTCCTACACGTGTTTGCGTGCTCCGTGTCTGTATGTGTCCTTTAACACTGCTGTCTTTCCCTGCTGACTATCTTGCTCCATTATGCATCCTTTCTTAACTCTTTTCTTTGCCAAAACTTTTCCCTCCAATACGTAGTTAAAATTAAGACTTTTTAGTCTCAATATAAAATACTTAGCCTTTGATGAAGTAAGAAGAGCAGAAATTGTATCATGACTCTAAAATTATTGTAATACTTACAGATATTTTAATGCTGGCAATTTAAAAAGATGTGAATCTTCGACAGTTGTCAGAGGGTTACGATTGAGAATTCTGAAAAATGCAATGGAATTAAAATTATCTATATTTTCAATATGCATGAGACTACAGGAAAAGTTTCTATGCATTTTTTTGGTACAGAACTTGTATATTTAAAAAAATCATGTTGTCTTTATCTATAAATCACCCTTAAATCCAAAAAGCACTCTTCCTTTGGGAACTACCCAGGTTTCTTGAAGTTTAAGTAGAAAAGAGAAAGAAAAAGGAGGAAAAAGTGGATAGCAAAGACAAAGTCTGCCAAAGAATTTTTGGATCAAAAACCCTAGAAGTGACTGCACTAGTAGGAAGCCTTTGCTCTGGAGGAAGCATTGTTTTCAGTTCCCTCCATAGTTCAAGGTGCTTGTCTTTCATTTTTAGAAATTCAAAACAAATCTTGATCTGATTCCCTCAGCTAATTAAAAATATAGGAATAATTTCTTGGGCTAGAAGTCACATGCTTTCACCTGTGTTCTGCATCTGTTGCAGCCTTCATCAAGTGCGTGTGATCACTGCTTTACTGGACTATCAGTTCCTTGAGGGCAGGGATCTCTCATTGAAATTGTCATTCCTGTGCTTAGCATAGTACCTAAAATTTTCTAGGTGTTTAATAAATGCTTGTTGAATAAATAAATGACATTTTATTTAAATGTCAATAAAATGAATAACTTCTCTTTCCTTTTGAAATGGGGGTCTCACTATGTTACCTAGATTGGCCTTAAACTCCTGGGCTCAAGTTATTCTCCAGCCATAATCTGAGACTATAGGCATGTGCCCCAGTGCCAGAAACAAAAAAAATTTTTTTTTGTGTGGTACTGGGGATTGAACTCAGGGGTACTTTGCTACTGAGCTACATACCCAGCCCTTCTTTTTTTTTTTTTTTTTTTTTTTTGAGACAGGGTTTTGATAAATTGCCAAGGTTGACCTTGAACTTGCTGAGGCTTGCCTCAAACTTGTAGTCCTCTTGCCTCTGGCACCATGCCCAGTGTAAATTCATTTTTGATGTAAATTTTTATTTTAAAGCACCAAAATAGGGCTAGAGCGGTGGCTCTGCCATTATGGCGCTTGCCTGGCGTGTGCGGGTTTGAACTCCAGCACCACATACACAATGAAGTGTTCAAGCAATGAGGGCCACATGGAAAATTAAATAAGATTGATTCTGTCTTTCTCTCTCTCACTCTCTCACTGTCCCTCTCTCTTTAAAAAAAAAAGCACCAAAATAGATTTGTTCAATTCTTTAAAGCAAACAAAAACAAGAAAGAAAATGTCTTTAGTTTATTCAAAAATCATTAAGTGTACTTCTACAGGACATTTTAAAAAATTGGTTGATTTTGGTTATTCATAACATTAGGATTCATTTTAACATAATTATAAAAGCATATAATATAATTTGCTCTAATCAGTTTCCAGTACTTCCCCTGCCCTTCCTTCCCTTCCCTCTTCCCTTCCTTCTACTGATCTTTTTCCTGTTTACTTATAGTTTTTAAAAACAATAATTATTAAAGCTAACATCTATTGGGCTCCCAGGCATCTATGATCAACATTTCACACATAAATCTCATAACAAGGTATGGGTAGATGTTATCATGAACCTATTTTACAAATGAGGAAACTGAGGCACAGAGAGGTTGTATAACTTGTCCTAGACCATCAAACTAGTAAAAGACTGAGCTGGGATTTGAATTCAGTTCTGACTCCAAAACCTGTATGAAGAAAAAAAAGATTAAGATAGCTGTTATTTAACTTGGAGAGGACTAAATACAGAAATGCCTTCTTAAACATCATTTGCTCATTTGGGAAAGCCTCTGAGAATTATACTTTCTTTTCCCTAATTATTTCCTATCATTAAATGTTTAATTAGCCCGTAGAAATTGAGACTTCAGAGATTTAAAACCTTATTACAGGTGATATCAGTGAAAATGGTGGAGCAAGGACATCTGAAAAATTCATCCCTCTATAAAAGCAACAGTAACAAAAAACGGCAAAAATGGCCACAATCACCTTTTCTAAAACTCTGGAAATTTAATCAAAGGCTTGCAGCAACCTAACAAGCATTTATTCAAGAAAAACAGCCAAACTTCTGCGAGAACAGCAAGATCTGTATTGTTTTAACCATTCCTCACTCTAACTTAGTGGCAGCCTTGAAAAATGGCCCGTGTCTACAGCAGTAGAGGGAGCAGAATGGAGCTGGGGCTCCTTCAAAGGCTCATTTCTAGTGAATTGGAGGTCTCCTGGAAGACATCACTTGAAAGGTTTGTTTTTATTGGACCTGACTGAAAAAGCTACTACTAAAAGCCTCTCTTCAGAGGTGTTTCTAGAAAACAATTATGAACAAGTGTTTTACCTATGGCAGCTGCAAGAGGCAACGGATAGCAGATGGACCCCCCAAAAATGGTCTAAGCAAAAACTTAGTAGGCAGGCTGGAGAATACCATGTCCATAGAAACTTTGAGATACTCCTGGGAAACTGGAAGACCTGAGATAAATTCCTGGGAATTTGGAAGGCATATATGTATGTAGAAATGTAAGCATGAGTAGAAAAAACACTGAAAAGACCCTAAAATTCTCAACCTTGGCTAATGAGGTTCTGCATAAGCAGGAAGTGGAAGCTGAGACAGTTGCAGACTGCCAGGCTAAGTAATTTAGGCATGACCCAATGTGCACACAGAGCCCCTTGCCAGAAACTAGGAGGCTCATTGGTTTTAAGCACTTAGGGAATTCTCTGTTCAATTGTTAGCTGAATGCTAAGCCAACCAAGCAGACTTCAGTGGCTCCACATAACAAAGCATACGGACATTGTAGAATGAGTTCAGAAAAGTCCCTAAATAAGCAAATAGGAACTACTACCACAAGCAGCAGTAACATCAATCCTTTGGGATGGGAATCTGATTTCCATAACTGCTACACAGTATTTAAAATATCAAATTTTCAACAAAAGTTTATGAGAGATGCAAGGAAATGAAGTAAGAGTCATACATGGGGGAGGGAAAGGAGGAAAATTCGTAATGGATTATAAGAAAAAATTGTGAACAAGTTGTATGCCAATAAATCAGATAACCTGTATTAAATATATTTCTAGAAACTGACTTGAGAACAAATAGAAAATCGGAATAGACCTATATTAAGAGATTGAGTTAGTGATCAAAAAACTTTCCAAAAAGGAGGGATTCCCTCCTCTTTTCTGGGAAAAGGAAAAGTTTGGGACCAGAAGTCTTCATTGGTGAATCTACCAAATATTTAAATAAGATTTAACACCAACACTCATAAAGTCTTCCAAAATATAGAAGATAGTAAATTTTCTAGAATGAGCATTGCCCTAATCACAAAGCCAGGTGAAAACACCACAAGAAAATAAAATTATGAATCAATATATCTCATGAATATAAGGTGTAAAAATCCTCAAAAAATATTAGCAAACCAAATTCAACACTGTGTTTAAAAAGCAGTATATACCACAACCATTTGGGATTTGTCCAGGAATGCAAGGTTGGCTCAATATATAAAAATCAATCATTATGGGGCTGGAGCAATGGCTCAGTGATTACAGCACTTGCCTAGCATGTGTGAGTGTGTGGGTTTAAACCCCAGCACCATGTACACAGCAAAATATTGGAGCAATGAAAGCCACATGAAAAACTAAATAGAAATTGATTATCTCTTTCTCTCTCTCATTGTCCCTCTCTCTTTTTTTAAAAAAAAGGTAAAATAAAATCATTGTAATACATCATATTAATAGAAAAAAAGAAAAGAAAAATGATCATCTGAGTTGATATAATAAAAACATTTAAAAACATGCTTTTATTATACAAAACATCAACAAACTAGGAATAGAAGGGAAGATCTTCAACCTAACAGAGGGAATTTTAAAAAATCCATGCTAATATCAAACAATAGTGAAGACTGAAAGTTTTCCCCTTAATATCAAGAACAAAGCAAGGATTATCCACTCTTATCATTTCTATTAAACACGGCATTAGAGGTTCTAGTCAGGGCAACTTGGCTGGCAGAGACATCCAAATTGGAAAGAAAGAAGTAAAACTATATCCATGTGCAGATGACATTATGTTACATGCAGAAAACTGTAAAAAATCCACACACTGAAAGAAAAAAAAACCTAACACCAACGAGCTCAGCAAGGTTGTAAAACACAAGGTCACCAAGGCTTGCCTAGCATGTACAAGGCCCTGGACTTGATCCTTAGTACCAGAGGGGAAAAAAATCTATTTTACACACTAGCAATGAATAATTTAAAATGATATTAAGAAAACAATTCATTGAATAATAGTGTTGAAAAAAATACCTAGGAATAGGGCCTGCAGCGGTGGCTCAGCAGTTACAGCACTTGCCCTGCATGCACAAGTAAACCCCAGCACCACATACACAACTAAGTGTCAGAGCAATGAAAGCCATGTGAAAAAACTTAAAAGTTGATTGTCTCTCTCTCTCTCTCTCTCTGTCCTTCTCTCTTTAAAAAAAAAACAAAAAACCAAAAAACAAAAACCTCGGAATAAATTTAACCGAAGTAATACAGGACTTACAAACTGAAAACAACAAAACATTGATGAAAGAAATTATAGAAGATCTAAATAAATGGAAAGACATTCTACATTAATGAATTGGAAGGCATTACTCTTAAGATGGTACTATTCGCTGGGTATGGTGACATACACACATAATCCTACCAACCCAGGAGGCGGAGGTAGGAGGATCACAAATTCAAGGCCAGCCTCAGCAACTTAGTGAAGCCCTAAGCAACTTAGTGAGAACCTGCTCAAAACAAAAACTAAGAAGGGCTAGGGATGTGACTCAGCAGTTAAGTGCCCCTGAGTTCAATCCCCAACATAAATAACAACAAAAGATGGTATTATTCTCCCCAAATTGATCTATAGTTTCAGTGTATTTATTATCAAAATCCAAGCTGGCTGCGCTGGGGACATAACTCAGTGGTAGAATACTTGCCAAATAGGCACAAAGCTCTGAGTTTAATATTTAGCACTGAAAAAAAGATCTAATTGACTACTTTCCAGAAATTAACAAGCTAGTTCTAAAATTCATAGGGGACCCAGAATTAAAGGGACCCAGAACAACCGAAATAATCCTGGAAAAGAACAAAATGGTAGGACTCAAACTTCCCAACTCAAATCCAGAACAATTACAGTGTGGTACTAGAATAAGGATAGAAATATAAGCCAATGGAATAGAGTTGACAGTCAAGAAATAAACCCTCACTATTTATGATTAATTGATTTTTGACAAGGGTACCAAAACAAGTCAGTATAGAAAGAAGAGGCTTTTCAAGTGGTAATGGGACAAGTGAATATCCACATGCAGAATAAGGAAGTTGGACCCCTCCCAACATGGCATACCATATATAAAAACCAACAAAAAAATGTACCCAATATACTTGAGCATAAGAGCTAAGACTAAAAAACTCTCAGGAGAAAACATAGGAGCAACTGCTCATGACCTCGTATTAGGTAACAAACAGTTTCTTAGATATGACACTAACAGTATTAAAAAAATCCAAAGGAAAAACAGGTAAATTGGTTTATATCAAAGTTTTAAAATTTTTTGTCAAGAGAGGGAGAGAAGAAAGAGAGACAGAGAGAATCAATTTTATTCTATTTGTTTCATCTGGACTTTGTTTCTCTGACACTTAGTGGGCTGGAGCAGTGGCTCAGTGGTCCTCGCGCTTGCCTGGCACAAATGAGGACCTGGGTTCAAACTCTAGCACCACATATACAACTATGTGTCAGAGAAACAAAGCCAGATGAAAAAAAATTGATTCTTTCTCTCTCTTTTCCTCTCTTAAAAAAAACAAAAAACCTCTTATGGGCTGGAGTGGTGGCTTAGTGGTTATGGCACTTGCCTGGCATGTGCGATTATACAATTTCAAATCCCAGTACCACATACACAATGAAGTCTCGGAGCAATGAAGGCCACATGAAAAATTAAATAAAATTGATTCTCTTTCTCCCTCTCTCTCTCTCTCACCGTCCCTCTCTCTTTAAAAAAAAAGATGATGAAATGAGTACTTATAGAAGGGGATAAAATATTTATAGATCATATATCAAATAAATGTCTAGTATACAAAATATTACAAAGAAGGCTTACAACTAAAAAAAAAGACAACTCAAATTTAAAAGTGGAGAAAGGACATGAATAAGCATTTCTTCAAAGAAGATATGTGGATGGTCAATATGGTTTTGAAGAGATGCTCAGTGTCTCAAGTCATTAGGAAAATGCAAATCAAAACCACAACCAGACACTACTTTACACTCCTGATGTTATGAAGAGAAAGAATGTCGCATGACTGGTTAAGCACTCTTCTTCAAACTAGGGGTTTAAATAAAAACATGAAAAAAAGAGTAAATAAAAATAAGTGTTGAGAAAGATATGGAAAAACTTGAACCCTCCCACATTGCAGCTGGGAATGTAAAATGTGCAGCCACTGTGGAAAGCTGTCCGGGAGTTTCTCAAAAAAAGCTAACCACAGTTACCACATGACCCAGCAATTCCACGCCTAGGTGTACATCCAAGAATTATACACATATGTGTACATAAGAACTGGCACATGAGTGTTCACAGCAGCATTACTCAAAACAGCCAAAAAAGTAGAAACAACCCAAACACCCATTAATGAATGAATAGAAGAACTGATATAGGGGTACAATGGAATATTATTCAACCTTAGTAAAGGATGAAGTATTGATAACCGTTAAGGGTGAACCTAGAAAAGAGCTTGCTATGTGAAATCCAGACCCAAAAGCCCACATACAATATAATTTGTTTATATGAAATATCCAGAATAGGCAAATTCAGAAAGAAGTAGATTAGTAGTTGCCACGGCCTGTGGGGAGAAGGAAATAGGGAGTGATAGCTAACTGGAAGCATGTTTCCTTTTGGAGTGATGAAAATATTCTGATAGATAATGGTGATTGTTGTGCAACTTTATGAATATACTAAACATCACTGAATTGTGGTTTGTAATGTTGCTTTTTTTGTGGTATCTGGATTACATAAAACACTTTTTTTCTTTTTTCCATGTTTCCCCATTCACAATAGAGACCAGGTATAGGGCTGGGGTTGAGGTGTACATGGGGTAGGCTTATCCTGCCTCCTTTCTATATAGTCACCGTAAGAACCCAGTCTGCGGTAAGCATTAGGAGCCCAAATTTCATCCAAAAAAAAATTTTTTTTTTAAGAAAGAGGGGACAATGAGAGAGAGAGAATGAGAGAAGCTATTTTTATTTAGTTTTTCATGTGACTTTCATTCCTTGGGCACTTGTTTTGTATGTGGTGCTGGGGTTTGAACCTGTGTACTCGCACATGCCAGGCAAGCACTGTAACCGCTGAGTGCTGCAGCCCCAAATTTTATCCAGTTTTGAAGAATTATATTGTAATGTACGGAGCACCAACTGCTACCAAGTCCAATTGTGTCAGAAGATGGAGAAAAGATTGAAGTTTCAGGCTCTTGTATGACTGAGGTCAAGTGAGTAACTGGTGAGGCTGGGAGCCACATAGCCGTTCTTGCCTAGTGATCTCCCCTGCTCTAGCGCATTCTTGCAGATATTTTTCAGTCCCATGAACTTGCGTGGTTTGTGCACTAGTTGATATTCAATAAGATACTGTTATGAAGAGAAAGACTGTGAATGCCACATGACTTCACATGTGAACGCCACATGACTTCACATGTGAACATCACAGGTTTGCTCCTCAAACTAGGGCTTTAAATATTTCTCTGCCGGGGGGTGAGGGCATTAAACCTGTAGGGTGTCTAGTGTGTTCTCTACCAGTAAGTTCCTACACCTCTGTCTCTTTCTGCTCGATTTCCACCAGTCACTAAGAGTGACTGTAAAGCAATATATAGCCAGAAGAATTTAGCACAGTTTGTTATTGTCTTTCCTCCAAGACCATCTCCGTTCTTCAGTGCTTCGCTCTTTCTTGGCAGGTCACCTGCGGCCTTGTGCCCATTAGTTCAGCATTTCCTCTTAAATAGGCAGCCCTTCTCCAACTGACACTGGGATCTTTGCATTTGTCTCTAGTGAAGTGAAAGCATGGGCCACACTCTAGATGATCCTATCTTCTTCCTCCTCTATCAGAGCATTCTTTTCTTCACTGAGGTTGTACCTCCCATGGAGATAACAAGTGGGAAGCTGGGGTACTCCACCCCGACTCTTCTTCATGAACCAAATATAGCTTCACAGTGGACACTTTGTTTCCACTTCAGGCTTAGTTCCTTCATTTTATAGATAAACTAGGGTGCACTGACTCCTGTTCCATGCCTTTTTGATACCTTTATAGGAGTATTATGTGGCTGATTTTTTTGCCTTCAAGACTGTCTCAAAGGCCAAGAGTGGTGGCTTAATGGTGGAGCGCTTGCCTGGCATGCTCAAGGACTTGGGTTTGAGCCCCAGAACCACATACACAGGTAAGTGTCTGAAAAACAAAAACCAGATGAAAAAAATAAATAAAATTTAAAAAATTATAAAAGAAATAGACTGTCTCAGAGGCAAAGTTTAAGAAGCACTATTTGTTTTGTGTAACTGGGGATTGAATTTGGGGTGTTCTACCGCTGAGCTGCACCTCTAGCCCTTTTTATTTTATTTTGATAGGGTCTAAGTTTCTGAGGCTGGCCTTGAACTTGCGATCCTCCTGCCTTAGCCTTTCAAGTAGCTGGGATTACAGGTATGCACCACCATGACCATCTTAGTATAGTTCTAAGTAATTTTTAAAATGTACCTTGTTGGAAAAGGAAAACTCAAATATTTTTTGTGTAAGCCTGTGCAACAGTGGGACAGAATACAGGTAGCTCACAAAATAAGGGAACATTTCTTACCTGTTATTTTTTTTCTCCAAATTCTTCTATACAGGTCCAGACAAATGGGCTACGTTTCCTTTCTATTAACTGAGGAGACAGAGAAGAATTGAGGACTGAAGCGTCATCACTGTCCTGAATGTACTGAAATCCTAACAGCTTTAGCAGAAAATATGTCCAAAGCAGGCAGTCAAAATAAAAGTAAAATAGGACAAACTCCAACTCTATCTATGCTAGAATCCCAAGGCAGTCAGGGAAACTGTTTCCTTTGAGGAAGTAGTAAAAGAAATGAGCAGAGTAGCCTACTCCCTGTTCCAGTAGGTTTGAAGTACTTGGGGATGGAGTAACCCCTTTCCTTTATTCATCTACATAGGTCCATGAGCCATGAGAACATGACTCCCCATGGGCAGCTCCTCAATACAAGACCTCCAACTGCATCACATCAGTCCTTTCTAAAGGCAAAGTTGAAGGAATCTGAAATGGCAAGCCTGTATCTGAAAGCACTGAGAAGAGCCTTCAAGAAGACTTCCTGGAAGGAGGAACCAAAGCAGCAGAAAGGGCCCTGGAATCAGGTGGACCTGAGTTTGATTTCTGACTTTGTCACTTTCTACAGAAGTGACCTGAGTCACAAACATCTGTGAGCCTTATTTAGTACCATTTTCCTCACCAGGTGGTCTGAGGATTAAATGAAAGAACATGTGTAAGACATCTAGGAAAGGATGGGCACAGAGAAGGCTGTGATGATGTCATATCTGCACTGACCAATGAACAGGAACCCTGGGATGCCCACAGGTGGCATGGCCAATAGCTCTAGAAGTGCAGAATTCTCAAAGGAAAATGAAGCTCTCTGCTCCAAAGACCCTATGCAAGATAGAAGTCAACTGCAAGGTACAATGTACAAAGAGCCAAACTGTCATCAGTCAGCTCCTATCAAGGAAACAAAAGCTGCAGAAAATTACTTGTAAAGCTTGTTAGTGCTTCTGCCACTTATTAACAGAGTGAACCTAGGCAAGCTATCCAAGGTTTCAACTTTGTCTGCAAAATGGGAATTATAATATCAGCATTTCAAGAGTTCTTTGGAAAATGAAAATAAGGTAACATGTTTGAAGCATTTATTACGCGCCAAGCACTATTCTAAGACTTTTCAGTATGTCATCTCATTCGCATAAATACTTAATATAGTGCCTGGAACACAACAACTAGTGAATGTAGGTATTAAATGAATGCTATGGGTGGAGGAAGACTTTTTTAAGCTTCCAAGAGAAGAGAAGATGCCTTGTGTCACAGGTGGGAAGAAGGAAGAATAAGATGTAACTAGGAGACGAAAGGTCTAATAGTTGCTGGATATGAGACTCAAAACTTTTGAACCATAACAAATTAAACCAACCTAACTCACCCAAAGGACAGATCTGAGCTTTCTTTTCACCTTTAATCTTTATGCCTCTGTGAATCTGAGAAGAAGCTGCCAGGATTCCAGTACAAACCCAAAAGTGATGACCATACCCTGAAGCATGCAAACTTTTGTGCATCTACAGCTGGCCATGGGAAACTGATGCTAGTGGACTAGGGAAGCAATAGGGTGGGACCACTGTTCAATTTGCCTTTGTTGTGTGGCCACACCTACCTCATGAATATTCTTTATAGTGGGATAAATCTTTCAATAGGGATAAAGCTTGTATTTTCCTCTCATTCTTTCTTTGTGATTACATTCTTGGCACAATATTTATATGTCACAGACAAGCCAGCATGTGAATGTGCTCTATCTGAATAGAGCCTGCCTTTCTATCTTTTACAGTCCTTCAATTTCTAAACTCATGGAGCTTGTATTGTTAGCACCAATGAAGTGACTAAAATAATTTTTAAAAATAAGCCATCAGTCTGGACCTGTGTAGGTGAATGAAGGAGAAGCACTTTAAAGTCTGGGGAAAAAACGTATACTTAACATTTAGGATTATCAACCAGTGCTAGTTTTCCATAATATATTTCATTTCTGATCTGGAAGAGATATGATTATTACAATTTAAACAGTGGTACTTTACTAATAATAAAGCTTTTGGCACATCTTTGAGATGAATTTCAGAATCAAAATTGTCTGAGCCTAACATACAGCTAACTTATTGCATCAGTGTTTGTCAACACTATAGATGCTTTATTCAAAAGATTTACCAGGTTGTAATTACATGGACCTTGGGATGAACCTGGACTTTGTGGGACCTGAACCTTATCTAATTTGGGAATGTCCTCTGATAAAACATGCAAAATTTATGTATATAGAAATTGCAAGGGTCCCAACCAGAACTCCTCTGCAAGTGAGGAGTCCTAGAGCTTAGGCTCCAGTCAATTCGTGATCAATCCACATTAGCTGGGGCCTCTGTACAAACATTTGTAATTCAGGGAAGATTGGTATTTCAACTTAAAAACACCCCAGAGTACTGTATCATATTGGTCATAAAATTACTGGCATCTTTCCTTGGCAAACTGCCTTTGAACAAAGATGCAAGAGGCTTATATCTCACTGCGGTGTTTCCTGAAGCAAAATAGCTTCGTCTATTAGAAAAATTTGACCCAAAACGAAAGTGCTCAGCTTCCAACACACGTTTGGTGGATTGTGATCAATGTGCCAATCTTTTCTTTCTTTCTTAAGAGACAGGTGTCACTACGTTGTCCAGATTGGCCTGAACGCCTGGGTTCAAGTGGTTCTTCCGAGTCAGCCTCCCACATGGCTGGGACCACAGGTGTGCACCTTGTCTGGCTCATTGTGCCAATTGTTTATTTATTTAATTTTTAAGGTGTTTAGTACTGGGGATTGAACCCAGAGGCACATAACCACTGAGTCACATTCCCAGGCTCTTTTTTTGGGAGCATCTTGCTAAGTTGCTGGGCCTTGCTCAATTGCTAAGGCTGGCGCTTTGAACGTGCGATCCAGGCAAGGTCTTGCTAAGATGCTGAGGCCAGTTTAGCACTTATGATCCTTTTGCCTCAGCCTCCAGAGTGGCTGAGATTACAGGTGTGTGTCCCTGCACCTGGCATCATTGTGCCAATTGGTTTTTCTTTCTTTCTCTCTCTCTCTCTTTTTTAACCAGGAATTGAACCCAGGGAGCTTAACCACTGAGCCACATTCCCAGCCCCCACCTTTTTTTTTTAAGAGAGAGAGAAAGAGAGAATCAATTTTACTTATTTTTTCATTTGGCCTTTGTTTTTCCGACACTTAATTGTGTATATGGTGCTGAGGTTTGAACCCGCATCCTCACACATGCCAGGCAAGTGCTGAGCCACTGCTGCAGCCCCATTCCCAGCCCTTTTTATTTTTTGTTTTGAGACAGTGTCTCACTAAGTTGCTCAGGGTCTCACTGAGTTGCTGAGGCTGCCTTTGAACTTGCGACCCTCCTGCCTCAGCCTCCCGAGCTGCTAGGATTACAGGCGTGCGCCACCAGGCACAACATCGTTGTGTCAATCTTTGAAAGAAACTTTGAATTACTTTGAGAGATACAGCACCATTTGGATCACATGATATGAAGGTTAATGTCCAATCCAATTACTCTGATTTTCTCATCACCACTGAGCCTTTTTCTGTTAAGATGAACACAGAAACTAGAGACAATTTGGTGCCTCCTCCATTATGAGTCTTTTCTGACCCACCATATATCTCAATGCTTGCAAAGTGGACCCTCAGTGTCTTTTCCCCAAGTTAGGCATGCTCAAACTGATGAGCTAGAGAGGTGGCTGCTACAGATGAGCATCTGCAGGAGGAGCTAATCCAGCTCTGGGTGTATCCTAACCCTCCCTCCATGGAACCCAAAATGAACAACGTGAACCTGGATCTCTGGTCCACAGACAGGTGAACAATTTTTTTCCAGAATTGGGTTTAGAGGAGAACTTTCACCTTGAGTCTAAAACCCCTTCAGGGGCTATGGGTATATGTTGCTCAGTGGCAGAGTACTTGGCTAGAATGCCTGAGGCCCTGGGTTCCATCCCCAGCACAAATAAATAAATAAATAAATAAAAATAAAAGATAAAATTCTTTTTGAGCTGAAAGGGAATAAAACCCTATTTCTTATTAAGGGAAGTCAGGAGAGAAAGTATATGTAATTGGGTTAAAACAATGTATTTTCTTTACAAATATTTTTCACACTGTAACATAAACACCATCTTCTCCACACCTCAAAGGTTCCTATTGCCTACAGATAATTCATGACCTAAGAGGTATATACTTTTAGAAAAATAATGCTCTGGGCGATTGGGGAAAGAAGTGACCTTTGGCAGGTTTTCAGAATTCTTTCTGCTTTCCATTGAGAAAGCACCTGCATTTGTGCTCATTGGAGGACTTTGTGTTAAACTTCATTCTTTGCGGCCCTGTGCTGCTAACATTTAAGCAGTCAGGGACTTTGCATCAGAGTTCAACTCACAAGTGAAATTCCAGGCACCATTCATTCACATGTCAGAGCATCCCTGGAGCTTCCATGGCAATGCTAATTTGGATGTTAACTTGCCTGATACCTTCTATTGTCCATGCCAAAGATCAGTCTTAGGGAAAGCAAAGCGTATCCTATATAAAGTACAAGTCTCTTGGCCTCTTTGTACCTTAGTTTCCTCATTTGCAAAGAATGAATGGATCTGAAGACAAACTTTTTAGAGTTCAGACAAGGCTTACACCAGCTAAACAATAACTGTATAAGGTTTTTTAACACATAGTTTTTTTTTTTACATGTTTATCTTCTATTTCACTTACAACTTGTGTAAAAACTGCAATCCATGCCATGCCTGAAATGTTCCAAAGCTCAGTTCTGTAAGTAAATTGCAACCAAGGTTTCTACAAAAAAAGACATAAGCCAAAGAAGGAGAAGAAAAAAGATATTCTTTCAGAACATTTATCATTTGGCAGTGAGTCTACTTTATATATGATGAAATGTAATCTCAATACTTTCTCCATTCGCTAAATAAATCTCACTGTGGAAGATACTGGCTTATGATTGGTACTGTTGCATTTATACATGCAGAGATTTAGCTATAAAACAGTGAATGCTCAAAAAATTCTTGTGTGAAGAGATATTTATTTCTCTAACACAGGGCTTCACAACTTCAATGCTACTGACATTCTGGGCTGGACAATTCCTTGTTGTGCAGATTTGTCCTGCACATCGTGGATATTTCGCATCATCCCAGATGTGCCCACTAGATGCCATTTGTCACATGTGCAAAATCACACTAACTGAACCACTGCTCTGTAGTGACTCATTCCAACCCTTGTAATAAGTCTCACACTCATCTAGAGACTAAAAGGATTTGCTATATAACTTTAGTAACTTTTGACTAGTAAAATTTTAGTCATATTTCAAATGAGTAGCAAGGGGGTTGATAAAATTTCAAATATGAAGTTATATTTGTAACTTACATAAACTGCAAAAAAGGTAGTGGTTCAAATGAACGTCTTTCGATAGACTGTATTTTATTGCAGGATAAATCTCTAGGAAAAGTAAAAGGAAAAAAATTGCCTTGATTAGCTATTAGATATCTAATTAGCATGAATAAATAGAATTCAAAATTGGTAAAATGGAATATCTAGTTTTTGTTTAAATTCTAAACCTTTGGGCTTATCTTGGAACTTTCTAGAATTCTTAACTCTGTCCACTCTTCTTCTGAGTCTCACCTTCATAAATAAAATATGCAATTACAGATCTTAACAGATTTTTGACATAATCTTTCCTGAGAGTAAGAGAATATTAGGTGATCTTTCGTATTCTCATTAAGTTTAGATTATGAGCTCAAAGTTTTAATCTCTGTAAGTAATTTTTAGAATTAAAAGGAATATTCTCACTTTTCTGGTTTAATCTGCTTTCCTTTTTTCTCTGTGTGTGTACTGTGTGTCTGTGTGTGTGTGTGTGTGTGTTTGAGTGTGTGTGCATGTGAGTGTGGCACAGGGGATTGAACCCAGGGCCTTGTGCATGCTAGGCAAGCACTTTAACACTGAGCTATACCCCCAGTCCTTTATTTTTATTTTTCTAACCCAGTTTAGTATTAGAAGAAAAAGATACCTTTCTTATCATATGAAAGGCAGTTACTCTTCTAATTAATACATGACCTTGAACTAATTCAGAACTATACTTTTTATCACATTAATGGAAACTCATTTTTTGTTTCATAGTACCTTAGCATCCCATGAAGGCAACTGCTTCAGTTGTGTAGTGCTAGGACAATAAGAAACAAAATGGAATGGGATTTTCATTTGAAAACACCCATTCTTGACTAGAGTTGAGACTCCCACTTCCATCTATTTCAACTCGTGCTTCATTTTTCACCTGGATGGGCATAACTGTCATGACTGGTGTCTCCATTTCTAGTCTCTCCCTTTCTAATCAATCCTGAACACAGTCACCAGACAGATTCTCTAGAAAAGATTTTTTTTTTTTTTAAGAGAGAGAGAGAAAGAGAAAATCAATTTTATTCATTTCTTCATCTGGCCTTTGTTTCTCTGACACCTAGTTGTGTACATGGTGCTGGGGTTTGAACCTGGGTCCCAGCACGTGCCAGACCACTGCTCCAGGCCCTAGAAATACTTCTTAAAGACCAGCATTACTTGGGAACTTTTGAAGATGCAAATTCTCAGCCCTACTCCAGACTGACTCAGTAACGGTGGGGGTGGTGTCCAGAACCAAGTGCTACCAAGTCCTCCAGGTGACTGTGAGAAAGCTCAAGGTTGTTTTTGAGCACCGCCGAGGCTCCCCTGTCTTAGCTGGACATTCACTCTCTTAGAAGGTCTGGCTCCACTCTCCTACACCCCCTCCTGTATCTCACAGGTTTCCAGTGCACTCCTCAAATACTGTGCCTGTTTTCCTTTCTTCCACTCTCCCTTGGTAAGCTCTGTATATTCTTCCCGGGATGCCCATTTTAATGACTCCCAGTGGCCCTTCAAGGTCCTGTTCAAACAGCATTGCTCTAGGAATAACTTCCTTGACCCAGTTTGAAATCTTTTCTCCTCTTCTGTGCTATAGGCACAATTTATACCCTTAGTGCCCATACCCATTTCCTTTTAGTTCAATTATTTTTGCATTCCATTTCCTCTGCGTACAAACTCTTTAAAAGCATGGACTAGATCTTGCTTATCTGTGCTGTGCACTGGGTTTGAGACTGACAGAAGTGTTTGACAAACTCAACTATTTATAAAATAAATAAATATAGCTGGGGAGTGAGGAGGAGGACAAAGAGGACTAATTTTATTTATTTTTGGTATTGGGGATTGAATTCAGGGACACTTAACCACTAAGTCCCGACCTGTTTTTTATTATTTTGAAAAAGGGCCTTGCTAAGTTGCTTAGGGCCTTGCTGAAGCTGGCTTTCTGCTTGTGATCCTCCTGCCTCAGGCTCCTGAGCTACTTGGTTTACAGGTGTTTGCTACCTGGCAAAAATCACTATTTTAAAAGGAATGTAGGGGCTGGAGTGGTGGCTCAACAGTTATAGCGCTTGCCCAGCATGTTGGAGAATATGGGTTCAAACCCCTGCACCACGTACAAAGTGTCAAAGCAACGAAAGCCACATGAAAAACTAAGTCAAATTGTTTCTCTGTCTCTCTCACTGTTCCTCTCTCTCTTTAAAATAAAAAAAGGGGGACAGGCTGCAGCAGCGGCTCAGTGGTTACAGCTCTAGCCTGGCAGGCGCAAGGAGGCAGGTTCAAACCCCAGCACCACGTACACAACAAAGTGCCAGAGCAACAAAGGCCACATGAAAAATAAATAAAATTGATTCTCTTTCTCCCTCTCACTGTCCCTCTCTAAAAAAAAAAAAAGGAATGCAGTTTATGACTTCATGGCTGGCCCGTCTACACCTCTGTAGCACTTTGTCACCCACTTAGTACTTGCTGCATTATGCTCTAAGCTTATGTTTGTTCCCTCTGTGAATCCATAAGTTCCTAAAAGGTAGGAACCTGTCTTACTCATCTTTGTGCCTCCAATACTAGGCATGGTGCTTGGTATATTCTTTTGAGCACTTTTTTTGATCGATTAGCATTTTTTAAAATGGGAATACATATGATAAAGTGAAATAATTAGTTAAAAATGTCACATATAAATAATGAAAAACCTGTTCCATCAAGCAGTTATCTTATTTGTTTTTCTCTAACCCATGTTCATAATGTTTGAGGGACTAGATGGCAGAGGTGCCCAAGAAGACTAAAACAAAAGGAGTTGTCCCTTAGGGCCTAGAAGCTTTAATAATTCAAAAGACTATTTTTGGTACTAGTGAAGCTCTTCATACTAACTTCCTTTAAGCCTTTTTTTTTTTTCTTCAGGGCTGTGGCCCGAACTGGGGGGCGGGGGGCTTGCGCAAGCTAGGCAAGCACTCTGCCACTGAGCTAAATCCCCAACCCCCCTTTAAGCCTTTTACATTTGAAAGAAGAATCTGTTTGCTAAGAGCATCATTAATTAGCTTAAAAGGGTTGTTAATGATCTATACACCTCTGGACCCCGTGGATGAAGGATAAAAATCAAGCTATCACAGGAAAGAACATCAGTGTCTTCTTTTTAACCAGATAGAAATACTGTGCAAGGATTCCCCCCTTGACAACAAAGCTAAATAGGTTTTAAATTTTGTGATTAGTGAAAAATTAAAGGCAATTCTGATCAGCTTACTTAGTGTAAACATTTCAAGCTACACCATTTAACCATCATTTCAAATACCTATTTTAGTCCACATTTTTTATTGATGCATTATAGTCATACATAATGCTGAGATATCTTTGTTACATATTTGTAAATGCATACATATCATAATATAGTTTGGTCAACCCAACATCCCTCTCCAGCACGTCCCCCACTCTCTCCTCTTCAGACCCCCTGGTCCCTTTCCTCCACTCTACTGATCTCCCTTTGATTTTCCTGAGACACTCTCCACCTCCCACCCTGCCCCCCACCCCTTCCGCTCCACCTTTCTTTTCCTTTTTCCTCTCTAGCTTCTGCACAGGAGAGAAAACATACAATCCTTAACCTTCTGTGTTTGCCAAATATCCATGTTTAATGTAGATGTGACAATTCCTGCATTGATATCCTTAATACTGGTCTGTATTAATAGAAGCTTAATCATCTTGATAATATTATTTATATGATTTATCTTCTTAGTTAATTATTTAGTCTTTAAGTATTAATTCAGATTAAATTGCCAAGACATTCTGGATCAATGGCATTTAGATTACTGTAGGTGTCCTATATTTTTCTCCCCGGTAGACACCAAGCTGAGGTTGATTTTAATTCCTTTTGTTCTACAAACCAACTTTTTCAAACCTTTTTTGTAAAGGCTAGAAAGTAAATACTTTAGACTTTGCATGCCATGTACATCCTCTGTTGCATATTCTTTTCCAATTTTTCTTTTACAGCATTTAAAAATGCAAAACATTCTTAGCTTATGAGTTGTATAAAAATAGACGATGGATCAAATTTGATTCCTAGGCTGTAGACTAAATATAAATATATATGAACACCTATAAAACAAAGTTTATATGAATGTTAGATATTGCTCTGATCTTATTACCACTTTTCCACTGTAAGTTGAATATTTTTTCCATCTGCATTTTGTCTGTAAAATTTTTAAAACCAAAAATGCTTATAAGGTATTTAATGCTAGAGACAGGCTAATAGCTACATAAACTCACACAATCATAAAATTTAATTGCAAGAGATTTTTCAGATCATCTAATTAGAACCCCTTATTCATTTTATTATTCCTCCACTTAGCAATGCATGTGGTGCTGGGGATCGAACCCATCCTTATTCATTTTATAGATAACTCATAACTCACAGATAAGTATGATTAAAACTAACTTACAAGTACTGGAGGGATAGCAGGCCTTCAAAGGAATCTTTATGTAATTCAGTCAGAGAATTTTCACTGAGAATTCTGGAAGATGAAAAAGTTATTTCTGGATCAAAATTCAGCAAAACGATGGAAAATATCCAGTGGTTAAAAAAAAAAAAAGTATGGGAAAACGAATGCTGTCATATTCCGTTGCCAGGAGTGTAAGGTGGCACAGCTTTTTTGAGGGCAGTTGAAATTCAATATCTATAATAGTCCTCACCCAAAAAATCCCATTTTCTGTTCTATAGAAATACATGCCCATGTTCACAAAGAAGCACATCTGTTGAGGTTGTGCATATAACAAGCAAACTGGACATGCTCTAAGCATCCTCCAGCAACAGGGGAATTATGAAATAAACCATGCTACGTCCACACTATGGGATATCATGCATGAATTTAAGTGAACAGGGTAACTCTTTGTGTACTGGAAAGAAACCTGACTGATGAGGTGAAAGAATCAAGTTGCACAATGTTTTCACCATTTATGTAAAAAAGTTAATAAAACCAGGCCACAAACCTATTTTGCTATATGTAAATATGTGTGTAGGCAAATGCATGGGGAAAAGTCTGGAAGGATGTATTCCAAACTCAGAGCAGTAGCTAGCTCAGGGGTGGGGGATTAGAGCACAGGGAGGGTTTTCACTATACAGGTTATTTCATACTTATTCATTATATATGTAATCATGTATTACTTGCATAAGTGGAAAATAAATTTAAATTGCCTTTTATATACTTCAAAGAAGATCCAGAATATTGAATTTTTAATTAATCTTTTTGTTGTGGTCCTGGGAACTGAACCCTGGGCCCCACACATGCTAGGCAAGTGCTCTACCAATGAGCTATAACCCCAACCTCCATGAAATTTTATTTTTTCAATAACCACAGAATTTCAGTCAATAGAGGTTAATTTGAGACATGGAAGGGAAAAACATTTTCCAAGAGGTGTTGACTAAGGAGGATCTTATAATGCAGTTTCTTTTCATGTTTAGAGAGAATATACTCACAGTTTCTCAGCCCAACGGTATGATTTCCATATGTTTTCTTCAATGTAAGAAATAGAGTTTCCTTGGAAATTCCTGTGAAGAAACAATTCATACTCTTGAATAAGTAGAAAAGAATGAACAGAATAAGTAAAACAATCATGGCAACCTCCTAAGGGGACAAGGAAGGAAGGAAGGAAGGAAGGAAGGAAGAAAGGAAGGGAGGAAGAAGAAAGACAGTTTTCTAATTTCCAGGACTACCAGCTTCCCAGTTTGCACAACACAGAAATAATGTGGGCCACTGGCACAAACAATGAGGCATTTCCTCAGATTAACTTCTGTCTGTCCAATTTCAACAGAAAAATGGGCAAAATTTTACCATTATCAACAAACATGAATGAAGAAAAACTGTGTAGAGGTTAATGCTGGAGATTTGTGCCCCCTGTTGAAATTTCTCCAGGTATTGGGAGAATAAGGGTAACTAGAAATCAGAAGAACGGAGTTGATGGAGAAAAATTTCTGGGACACGCTATATAGGAAAAAAGCATGAATCACTTTTTTTTTCTTCATCAGGGGAAAAAATGCACAGAAGAGAAACAAGACGGAAGGACACACACAAAAATGTAACAGGCGTTATCTTATGGGTGGTAGGGCATAAGAGGGGTGACAAAAGGTATGGAGGTGTGCATTTTCACATTTTATCTTACATACTTCTTTTTTAAAGTGTGGAGATGTATCTATGGACAACGCGTTTAAAAGACGCTGTTGAATACCTTATGGTCAGTTTCAACTCTGCAGATAACTTTAACGTTTTTTAAAAACTCTGTCCTTATTCAACAACTTTCTATTCATACACTTTTACATACGTATTCCTGGGGATGGGTGGTGGGGGATAAGCTTGCTCATCTGCCTAGTGGACATTTCTAGTCAACCAGAAGCCTTCTCACTGCTTTATGTTCCCACTAAGAAATGCCAAAGATGGAACTCATCTCCCTTCAATTGGCTTTCCTTCCGGATGCTGGGATTCCACCTGCTGCATGGCGAGCATTCTCATCTTCGTCCAGGACAGAGCCCGGGTAGCCTTACTTTTCTCTACTGTATACTCCACCCCCAACTCCTTAGTCAATCACTAGGTCCTCTGTTCTTCCTGAGGGGCTGCCAGGATTTTCTTTCCACTCCCATTGCAACTGCTGACTCAGCCCCTTCTTGCTTTACTCCTAAGTTTTGCTAAAACTTTTGAGGTGGCCTCCCTGAATTAAGCTTTCCCCTCCAGATCACTCTACATATGGATTCTAAAATAATCCTCTTGTTTTGATCATTTTTGTCTCTTGCTTGAAGACTTTGTGGCTCTCCATATTTCACTGTGAAACGTTCAAATCCCTTTAGTTGATATTCAAAAATTTTTATATTATCTTTCATTGTTTCCTAACGCAGGCACACTGGCCTACTGGATCCTACTCATTCCAGCGGCGATCTCTTTGTGCAGGCTATGTGTCCTCTTTTTTTCTCTATGTAACAATTATGGCCACCCTTCAAGCCCCAGTTAGCATTTTAACTTATCTGTATAGCTTTCTCTAACATCTGTATCTCAATGATGACAAACTATGAAAAATTATAGAACCTATGGTTTGCATCCTCTTTTAGTAATTATATACCATCTTTGTTTTTATGCCTCTTCCCACCTCTCATTTTTGTGTTCTGGAGACAATGTCATATTTCTGCAGCTCCCACAGTATCTAGCCCTCAGCTGGGCACAAAATGGATGCTATATATTGAAAGCCAAGGACAAAGATGAATTCTGGATATAACTGGGGAACGAATAATATTAATAATCAAAATTCATATATATGCTAGGCACTGATAATAAGTGTATTCTATCATCTAAACTTCACATCAATCCTCTGAAATGTAAATATCATAATCCCCATTTTCCAAATGAGGAAACTGAGTCACAGAGCTAACTAATTTGCCTAAAGTCACAAAACTAATAAGTGAAAGATCTGGGTTCAAACTCAGGCAGTCTGATTCCAGAATCTACTCTCAACCACTTGGCTGAATCATCGTTAAAGAGTCATAAAGCAAAGCTTAAGCAATGATATGATGAAACTAAATAGAACTGAGTAAGGAAATAACCGATCACAAGTAAGACAGAAGGGGCACAATAGTAAGAAGGAGAGGTTACCGAAAAGTTGGCAAGGAAAAAGGTAAAAGCAGCAAAAAGTCAGTCAATGTGGGATGGGAAATGGGGAAGGCCCAGGAGGCCCTTGAGGAAGAAAGAGGCTGCCATGTTAGGCAGAATGCAGAGCGCAAATGAGGAAAGGTGATTCTTACAAGATTGTGAAGGTGCCGTTGTAGCTGTAAGGCTCTAGCACAGGCACTCGCTGGAGTCTCTGCACTGGGCTGAGACCAACACACAGCAGTGTCTCATCTCTGCAGGTACACAGCTCACATATGTTAGGGTTCACAGCGGCATTCTCTTTTTCTGCGGTAGTAGTTACAGGATAGTGAGTTGTGGTTTGTGCTACAGTCGAAGTTGGAACTGTGGATTCAGTTAGCTTTGGCTGCTGTGGAAGGGTTATATCAGGAGTTGAAGGTTCTTCAGTCACCGGAGTGGATAATGGAGTCAGGGTAACTATCACGTCCGCAGGTTGAACTGTGGCACCTGGTAACACCGGACTCTGAGCTGGATTCTGACCTGGTGTTGAAAGTGTCATCTCGTTTTCCTCATGAGGTTTAGATACTATCTCTTTATCTGACTCTGGAAGCTGATTTTGGGTCCCCTGTGTGGTTGGAGAAGATTCAACCTCCACGCTGGGTTTGGAAGTTAAGGTAAATTCCACATCAGCAGGTTGAACCAGGACTGGAGTCATCACCTGAGGGGGCTTTGGAGGAGGGTTTGTAGACTCCTGTGGAAGTGTTGCCTCAGGGAGATTTGGAGGATTTGTAGTCCCCTGGTCTGGACGTGGTTGTGTCACCTCCGGGGGCTTTGGAGGAGGATTTGTAGTAAACGTCACTTCAGAGGGCTCCAGAGAAGCTGTAGAATGTTCAGTCCCTGTATTGGGCTCCGGGGTCATGGTGACTTCCACATCTGAAGGTTTTAATGTGCCACTGGGCAATGCTGGATATTGCATTTGATTCTGACCTTGTGTTGGAGCTGTCACTTCTGGATACACTGAAGGCTGAACTGAGGTCTCCTGAAGGGTTGAAAGGGTCATTTCAGGAAGCTTTGGAGGAGCTGTAGGCTTTGTGTTGGCTGTAGAATGTTTAGCCTCTGTAGTGGGTTCTGGAGTCATGGTGAGTTCCACGTCCACAGGTTGAACTGTGGCACTGGGTGATGTTGAATACTGAGCTTGATTCTGACTTGAGACCTGTTGCTGAGCTGGAGAAGTTTCCATTTCCTTGGGGGGATACTGAATCTGAGCTGTGGTCTCTGGCTGGGGTAGAGAAGTTTCAGTGTTTTCAAGGAGTACTGGAGACTGGGAAGGGGAATTAGACTGGGTTGGAGTAAATGAGAGTTGCTCGGTGGGAACTGGTTCAACTTCCAGGGTGGACTCTGGAATTATGGTAACTGCCGGAGACGCAGTTTTAAGTGTGTTTTTAGGCAACATTGGATTCTGACTTCTGAATATTAGTTCCAGTTCTTGAGCTGAAAATGTCAGGGCATCATTGATTGGAGGAAGAACAGACGGAGTAGTGGGTTCTGGAGGGTTAGCTGGGAGTGTTGGCTGGAGTGGTGGAAGTTCAACATTCACAGGGGGCTTTGCCGGTGGAGGTGAGCTCTCCTGCTGACTTGCAAGAGATTCCTCAGGAAGCTCTTCAGGCTGAGTCTGGGCCCCTTGATCAGCTGGAGATTGTTCACCCTCTGGAGGAGGGTTTGACTGCTGAGATTCCAACTGCTCAAGGGACCCTGAGGACTCCTCTGGAGTCTCCTGTTGGGTCGAAGTTTCAACCTCATTATTTGACTCTGGAGGTTTATAGGTGATACTGTCTGACGTTGGAGGCTGAACTTGATCAGGACTTTGAGAAGGACCCATCACCTCCTGACCTTGTGAAGGTTGAGCAGCAACTTCATTAGGGAGCTCTGGAGGCAGACTTGGAGCCTCAGACTGGGTTGCAGAAGGTACTGCTATCTCATTAGTTGGAATTGAGGGAGGAACTATGGCCTCACTGTTGATCGGAGAAGTTCCTACCTCTGCAGTGGGTTCAGGTGTTACAGTAATCAACAAATCTGGAGATTTACTGGCCACACTGGGCAAGTTTGGAGATTGGGCTGGTGCTTCCAGTTGGCTTTCAGAAGACAGATCCTCCCCAGGAGACTCAGAAGGCTGAGCTGGAGTCTCCAGCTCACTTGGAGGAGATTCAATCTCTGCAGGAGGGCCTAGAGGCTGAGCTGGGGTCTCCTGCTGAGTTAGAGAAGGTTCTACCTCCTCAGCATACTCTGGAGGCTGAAGTGGGGCCTCCTGCTGGGCTGGAGAAGATTCAACCTCCTTGGTAGACTCTGAAGTTCCAGTAAATTCCATGCCTTCAGGCTTAACTGTAACACTTTGCAAGTTATAATAATGAGCTTGATCCTGACCTAGAGATGGAATTACAGGTAGAGTTGGTACAGTTTCAGCTATACTCTGCATAGGAGCCTTTGGAGCCTCTTGCTCAACTAAAGGTTCAGGAAGCTCTGAAGTAAGAGCTGGAGGCTCTTGTAGGGTTGATGAAGGTTCTATTGCCTCAAGACCCTCTAGAGGCTGAGTTGCAGCCAGCTGCTGGCTTGGAGTAAGGCGAGCCTCCTTATCTGCCTCTGAATTGATGGTAACCAGATCTGCAGGTTTACCTGTGACAATTGGCTGAGCTTCGCTTGTTAGAGGTGAAAGCTTATGATGCTTTGATGGCTCACTTTCTGGGTCCTCCTGCTCTTCAGAGTCTTCATTCGGGGATGAAGGAGGTTGGGCCTCCTCAGGAGTCTCTTGGGCCTCCAGAGAAGGTTCAGCCTGGTCAGGAGGCTCTGAAGGCTCATCTATGTTTTCTTGGGATTCCAGAGGTGGGTTGCCAGGATAAGCTACATCCGAATTGGGATCTCCATAATCATCCGGCAAGGTTCTTTGAAGGTGCAGTTTAGCATGTGTATTTGGTGTTCCTACAGCAACCTTAGCAAGTCTCTGATGCAGAGTTAGATCTTTCTTCAGATTCGGTGGTGAAATAAACTTTGTTGCTTTTAAACTCTTACTGTCTAGAGGTGGAACAAGTTCTTCAAACGACTGCTGATCTGCAGATTGATCTAGACTGGAAGTATGGCTCTTACTATTGAGTGGAGACGACAGAGCTAGGACTTGATTCTGATCTCCAGATAACATTGGAACCAACTCTGGGAGCCCCTCTTGCCGAGTTAGTTTGTCATGCAGATCTTGACCTGGAACAGCAAACCGATCTATCGCTGGAGCTGAAATCGTGTTCAGTAATGGAAGCGAACTGTCAGTTAACTCCTGTGGCGGGTCCAACATCTGGGAGGAAGCAGAAGTCCCCAGATAATCAAAGCCCCCCGGGTCTGCTGGGGGTGTAAGCGCATGGGGCGATTTGGATGGGAGATCAGAGGAGTGCAGAGACCAGGGCTTAATAGGCCCTGGGCTCTCGGAGGTCAGCTGGACAGGGTCCTGGGTCGACTCCAGAAGCTGAGCTGCCTGGAGCAGCAGCCACAACTGTTGCCACGTGAGGACAAGCCCTGGTACCCAGAGGCGCAGCAGGGACATGACATGCGGAGGCTCGGGGCGCAGCGACCCAGGCCAGTGGGGCGCCGGGGCCGCGCCTGTGGGAGCCAAACCGTTATGGCAGCCCCTTGACGCGCGCGCCTGGGCAACCGCGCGCCGCCCCGCCCCGCCCTTTATTTACGCCGCCTTTGTTTACGCAACCTTTATTAGGCTCCAGGCTCGCCCGCTGACGGAGCGAGCCTTTTCCCACAATCACGGGACCCAAGCTTCCTTCCCCCCATCAGAGGCTCGCACACGCCCCCGCCCCTATCGCGAGGCAGGATTTGGGCCACACAGACCTGGGTGGTCCCGGGACTCCGGCAGCCTATTGGGTAGGGGGCAGCAGATTCCTAAGAAAGTCACAGGGCTGGGTCTCAGGATATTTGGAGGACTAGTCCAGTCCTCCAAACTGAAAACCGAGAGATAAATTTTTCCTTCCCTTGGTTGTACTACTTCCAAGAGAAGCAACTGACCTGCAAAAGGAGGGCCAATTAGGATGGCAGGCAGAATACACATTAGGGTTATTTGGTTATTTATTCCAAAATGTCGCCATGTCCTCTAAACTCTCCATATCCCGTTCCATGTTTGAGAATTAATTCATCACTGTTAGGGTGGGGCTACCAGAGAATCAGGGATGACTCTAAAATTTCTTCTGCAGGAAGGGTTCTGGGCAGTGGACAATTCAGAGAGGGGATTTCAATCTGTGTGGACAGCCCTTTACACTGGCATGGGCAAACGTGCCCCCACCACCTTGGCTCACATAGATGTGACAACCCCACTTTTTCAGAGGTGTTCCTCATGTGCACACATCTGGAGAAGACAGATATTAAAGCCTACAAGTAATTTTCTTGAAACACTACTAAAGCCAGAACACAACTTTTTTCCAGAGCCCTTACAATAACCTATTTTATTACTAGTTTGTTCCCTGATAGGACCCTAGTATGTAAGGAAGAGCCTTTATCTTATTCCCAGCGCCTTGCACATGGCTGAGCATACAGTAATTGTTTTCAAAGTCACCTCCTTTGGGGTGGATCTGCCTTTACAAATGGATTTCCACAGTCAGTGTTGACTTCCTTCTCACATTTCACAGGAAGCTAGACCTTGACTGGTTTTATTTAAATTGAACTAAAACAATTTTACATGGAAAAAACTTCAGATCCTGTTTCAGAAGGCTACTCACTTTCTCTGCCTCAACAAAACACTTCACATCTTTTTTTTTTCCAGGACTGAGGACCGAACTTGGGGCCTTGAGCGTGCTAGGCAAGCCCTCTGCCACTGAGCTAAATCCCCAACCCCAACACTTCACATCTTTGAAGAGAGTCATTTAATTGAAAATCCCCATATTAAGTTCACATTGGCATAAAACATATTTTTGCACCCCACCTCCCTAATACACATAGTAAATAATGACTATTTCCTTGTAGAAATTACTTTAGCAATCTAATCCCTAGTTAAGGGCTTTCATAAAATTGATTTACAGAAAGGTTCTTCAGCAAAATATTCTACTCATGTAGGGAGATGCTGAGATTTAGGTAAAACACCATAAATGAAACACACAATAGTTTTCAAAACTATATTACAATCACACTTAAGGCATTAGTTACTCTGCTCCTTAATCTTTGGGATCCTATTTTTAGGAGAATTCTAAAAAGATTTGTGTTCAGTCACTTTTCCTAATTTCTGGAAAGTGAGTCCAGCCCCTTTTGGTCTGCAACTATAGTGGTACCCTGAGAGGTCTCAATTCTGATTTCTAAACTTCGAACAAGGGGTCAGAGCTAATGGCCAGGAATATAGGAAGAAGTCCATAAATCCCCTACACTCAAAAGCAGTTTTGGAGTTTCACTTTTTTTTTTTTTAAAGAAAGAGGGGACAGTGCGGGAGAGAGAAGACAGAATCAATTTTTATTTAGTTTTTCATGTGGCTTTCATTGCTCTGAGACTTCATTGTGTATGGGGTACTGGGGTTTGAACTCGTGTACTTGTGCATGCCAGGCAAGCACCATAACTGCTGAGCCACCACTCCAGCGCTGCCCCACCCCCCTTTTTAAGAGAGAGGGGAAGAGGTAGAGAGAGAGAAAGAGAAAATCAATTTTATTTAGTTTTTCATCTGGCTTTTGTTGCTCCGACACTTAGTTATGTATGTGATGCTGAAGTATGAACCTGGGTCCCCATGCATGCCAGACAATCACTGTAACTGCTGAGCCACTGCTCCAGCCCCCAGAGCTTCACATTTTCCAAAGAATGATACATGCTAAAGTCTTCCAGTCCCACTAGTTGTTTTCGATCATGGCTAAACAGGCTGGGGGACCTGTTTAGCATTCATCTTCACATACTTGAATTAAATCGTGTAGTTCTTCACTTCTGGCATCTCTGATGTCTTCACTAGGTCTGTACTCCACAGCTATTTTACCACTCTCTGAAAAAAAAGTTAACAAGGATCAATTCAGAATTTTTCTTGTTCCTAAAACTTCCTCCATACCATGGTAGCACCCAATAATGAGACATGCCTTTGAATTCTAAAAGAAAAATAAGAGCATTTCTTAGAAATGTCCTCACCTACACATCAGTTTTTACAAAACTATTTATTAAAAAATATGTATGAAGTATAAACGGTGTTTGGGGTAAAGAATGTTGTGATCTTAGAGACAGGAACTAAACAATAGTAAGGGATTAGGAGGGGGTCAAAGTGAGTTCAAACCCAGTTACAGATCACTAGACTAGAAAACACTTTGTATTACAAGACAGGGCAATTTTCTACTCCCTCAGAACCAAAGTTCAACCAGAAACAATGAGCAAATTTTTGGAGAAAGTACTGGAACCTTTTATTGGTGGAAACTGGCCCACTTACCTTACAGAAAATACAGCTTTCTTCAATGCATAAGGTTTTTGGTCTAAAGGGTTTTGAGTTTATACAAGGAATACCTTAGCATATTAAGGAGATGTAAACAACCTATATATTTAGTTTATATCTTTTTTTTTAAGAGGCAGTGAAAGAAAGAGAAAGGGAAAATTATTAATCAATTTTACTTAGTTTTTCATGTGGCTTTCTTTGCTCCAACACTTTGTTGTATACATGGTGCTGGGGTCTGAACCCACATCCTCATGCATGCCAGGCAAGTGCTGTAACCACTACCTCTCCAGGCCTAGTTTAGTTCTGAAAGGTTGTTACTCAGAGTTGACAGTTGGAAATTCTAGCCCATGACCATGGAAGTCAGACTTTCACTGGAAGGACTGCCTAGATTGGAAGGCTGAGACCAATAAGGGCTACCTCTTACAAGCAAACAAGTGTCTCTGATAACTTCGTTAAAATTTCTCAGGCTCTAAGCCTTCAGGCAGCAATTCTGTTTGGGAACTCTGCTAATTATCACATTTCCTTTGAACATAACCTGTAACATTCATGTCACAGGAGAACTCAAGCAGGAACATAATGCCATTCAAAACATGAATACTTTGAAGGCTCACATGAAAGTAGCTAATTATTATGTAAGAGTCAATGCCAATATGTCAATGACATAAATGAAAACTGAAGCTGGTTTTTTTCCCCCCAAATACCAGGGATTAACCACAGAACCACATTCTCAGCCCTTTTTATTGTTTTATTTTGAGACAGGGTCTAAGTTACCCAGGGCCGTGCTAAGTTGCCTAGCCTGGCTTTGAACTTGCGACCCCCTTGCCTCCGCCTACCTAGTTGCTGGGATTAAAGGCATGTGCCACTGTGCCTGGCCTGAAACTGAATTCTTAATTCAGCAGTTTATGCTTATTCAGAAAAGAAATGATAATGATAGTGAACATATTTTGCTTGCTTACCATGTAAGCATGGTTCTGAACATTTTATATTTGTCATCTCATTTATTCTTACAATATTCCCCATAAGGTAGATAGAATTACTAGTCCTATTTTACAGTAACAAGACTCCAGTTTAGAGATATTAAATATCTAAAATCTGTCTGGCTACAAAACCTAAATTACATAAAAAAATCTAAGACCCAGAGTTAGGACTCAAACCCAGGTATCCAAAGCCCATAATCACTATTCTGTATGGCAGGCAGATAATTGAGAAGGAAGGCTTGGATCAAACACTTTCTGCACGAGCTGAGGGAAGTCATTCTATATTCACAAACTGGGGACGATAACATTTGCAGCCATTTTTCTCACAAATGTCACAGGACAAATTTGAGACCATTGCTAGGAAAGAACCAAGTGAATGAAAGTATTAGATGTAGGTATTTAGACATCCATGTTTTCATCCCACTAACTTTTCAAAATGAGTTTATTTGCCCATTGAAACTGAAGTAGTTCAAGGACAATCAAAAAAGTCTTACCTAAAACCACAATGGACAGTTTCTGGAATGCATCTGACAAAGCCTTCTGAATAGCAAGCTTCTGGGCCATCTTTCTTTTCATAAGGAATGATAATGGTCCTAGATCCAACCAAAACAAATGGATTTAAAATATGTGTCTGAACATAATTTTTCTATGTTCAAAGAATAAAAATACATCCATGATTCTGAGATCATTATCCTAGCAATTAAAAGCACATAGGTTTCACTGAATGTCTGACAGGGTCCATTTTCACCATACCAATCTAATATGGAAGTTCCTGATGTACTAGAAGGGAGATCTATGCCAGGAGGTTGGCATAAGTCTCACACCACTCACAGATGACAAATGGGAGCTCCACTCCTGAAGACCCTAGCCCCTTATGTCCCAGGACAGGAATCACATGCATTACCATCAGATTTGGGGTAAGGCAGATGACATGGCCCCTACCTGCCCATCAGCCAAAGCAGCCTACTCTGCTCCACTCACTAACAGCCCTGCCTCTGAAAACCCTAAGACGGAGGACCATGGATTCTAGAAAAAACTCAGTTATCATTTGGAGTACCCTTTCTAGGTATCTACATTTGCCTCTCTTTCTGCTCAAGAACCTTCATGAGTAGGGAAAGGACTGAATATTTATACAACCGTTTATGGAAAGCTTATTTAGATTTTGCTGAGATAAACGAAGACTACAAAAAATCTATAGTTGAAGAACTATTTTAGCATAAAGCAAGTTCTTACACCAAAACTAGAGAAACATTATCTCTTTTGTCCTTCTAAGCTTCTTGTCAGGAGGTCAGTATCAAGTTTTAAATATAAAAGGTTCTGTTAGGTATTGCCTAAGTTAAAATCTGTATTGAAAGGCCCAAAAACTGCTTAGGACTTTCATAGCTTAGCCAAGGAAAGGACCTCATAGGTAGATGAAAAGTGAGTTTTAAAAAGAAGAGAGATCCTTCTCCTCTCCTTCCCCCACAAAAAACAGACCTTCCTCCAGGCCATCCAAAGGCTCCTCTGCAATGCCTATTCCAGGAGTCCTGCACGCACAGGACGGCAGCACCACCTCTAACATGCAGAAGAACTTGAGGCTTCTCTTCTCTACAGGTGTCTCGAGATCTTCATTCTCCCTGTCTTCAAGGTCAGAAAGCTCCTGAAGCTGTTGGGATTTGAATTAAAGGGCTTCCTAGAATTTTTTTTTTTTTTTACTTTTTTTCCCCAGTGCTGGGCAAGTGCTCTACCACTGAGCTAGACATCCAGTCCCATCCCCTAGGACTTTAGAGAAATAAAACTAAATTCCAATAATCACAGATTTACATGTCCTATAGCTTCAAAATCAGGTAAGATTTGTAAGCATTTTTAATTACACGCCATACAGATACTGGAGAAAATTATGAACATCATCATCCAGATGAGTGGGGTGATTATTATCAGCTCTAGGTGGTGAGCTGATTCAGATATATCCACTTACACTCAGTGATAGGTGGCCTTCCACACTGCCTCCTTACAACCTGGTTCAATCCTTCTGTTTAAAGTCTAGCATTATGAGGCTGGAGCAGTGGCTCAGTGGTTTCGGTGCTTGCCTGGCAAGCATGAGGACCCGGGTTCAAACCCCAGCACCACGTACGCAACCAAGTGTTGGAGCAACTAAGGCCATGTGAAAAACTAAATAAAGTTGTTTCTCTCTTTCTCTGCCTCTCTTGCTGTCACTCTCTCTTTAAAAACAAAACAAACAAAAAAAAAAACGAAGTCTAGCATTATAATGTTGGAAGGACAGTGTAGTTAGTCAAAGAAAATCTACAGGGTTTACCTTGATTATTCTTTTTGACCATCCATTAAAACCAAAGTAGTAATTTGCCAGTTCTTGGCATTGTGAGCTATTTAGGGCAAGGGTTTGATGTCGAACTGCCTTATGTCTGGTGCCAAGATGAACCTAAAATCATAACAGAGACCCACAAATATCACAACATGCCAGAGATTTGATTTTGGATACACTTGAGATTTACTGATACTGAGTTCATACAGTGATTGTGAAGATTAAATGGGACAGAAAGAATATTTTAAACATTGTATTTTTTTTTAAAGTGAGAGAGGGACAGTGAGAGAGAGAAATAATCAATTTTATTTAGTTTTTCATGTGACTTTCGTTGCTCAGACACTTCGTTGCGTATGTGTGCTAGGGTATGAACTCATGTCCCTGCACATGTGAGATAAGCGTGGAAACAGCTGAGCCACTGCACCAGCCCTAGCACTGTATTCTTAATAAGTCCTAAATAAATCTTATTTATCATTTCTAAACCATAGTACTTTTCTGCATAATTTTCGGAGCCTGATTAATTGGAAGGTTCCCCTGACCTCTGGTGGTGATAGATAATGATAAAACAACCAACGGAACCCTGCAGAAAAAGTATAGGGATTGTGTGTTGAGCAAAGAAATCATTTTATAAGAATAACACACCAATAAAAATATAGAAAAAGGCAATTTGTCTTCCTATCCAGCAGCTCCTGCTTAAGAATGACTTAAAGAGCAATTGATATGAACTGCCACCCATCAAGTTTCTAATACATGAAGTGAAAATGCACATTCCTCTATAAATTTTATAGGCCACTAAAACCATTAGTGGTTCAGCTACATTAACAATCTTCTTTGAGAATATAAATACCTCCTGAGTGTTAGAGTTCTCTAAATATTATATATATATATATATATATATATATATATTGGGGGGTATTAGGGATTGAACCCAGGGGTGCTTACCCACTGAGTCACACCCCCAGCCCTTTTTATAAATTTATTTATTTTGTTTTAAAGAGAAAGAATCAATTTTATTTAGTTTTTCATGTAGCTTTCGTTGATCCAACACTTAGTTATGTACATGATGCTGGGGTTTGAACTTGGGTCCTCATGAATGCCAAGGAAGTGCTGCAACTGCTGAGCCATCTACTCCAGCCCCTATATATTTTATTTTGAGAAAGGGTCTCGCTGAGTTGTTTAGGGCCTTGCTAAGTTGCTGAGGCTGGCTTTGAACTTGCAAGCCTCCTGCCTCAGCCTCCTGAGCTGCCGGGATTACAGGTGTGTACCACTGTGCCCTGCTTGCTAGTTCTTTCTTGAATGTCTACTTCATTTTTGAAGAGTGCAGTATATGACTATAAATTTTGAACAATACAAATAAAGTCAAAGTATTATTCTTTATTGATTTGTTTATTCATCTTCTTCTATCACTAGTTTATAAGCTTCTTATGTACCCAAGAGACCAAGATGATTCTTTCCTCATTCCCAGAAGCAAGCAGTTCTTGGGATCTGAGAAGACTGATGGTCTGCTGATTGAATGAATGAGTGAGTGAGTGAGTAAATAAGAAAATGAAACTCCTTTCTTCAACTGAAGCTGCCTGTTGGGAAGGAGAAATGAAGACTAATTTTTATATTTCAGTGCTACTGGGGAGGTTGGCCTCTAAGGTGAATCGGGGTGGTACTTTTCTGGACAATCAAGAAGCTTCACAAGGGCTCTGAGCACAATTGTCACCTTGGTTTATCTTGCCACAGTTCTTGCTGGCAGCCATTTTTCTTCATGCCACTGTGAAAAAAACCACTCTCGGGTGCCTTATACCTTGCCTTGATTTTATTTTAAAACATATTCTCTTTTATTTATAAAAGGCAAAAAAGACAGGACCTATGTTTACTTGCTAAAACATTAAAGAACACTTAAACCAGATAACAAAAAGGAGGGCTAAGGCTAAATGTTAAGTAAATATATAAACCCAATACGGGGACTGAAGAGGTGGTTTAGTGGTAGAGTACTTGCCTGGCATGCTCAAGGACCCAGGTTGATCCCCCACACCACCCAGCACACAACTGAGTGGAGGAAAAACAAAACAAAAAAATGAAAAAATATAAAAATTTTAAAAATACCTAATATGAATGCCTTCTCTTAACTATCCATTGACTTATTGAACAGTTCCTCATCATTCCATCAGTGATGGGCTTTACACTGTGAAATTCTCAAAAGTTTATGAAATGGTCTCAATGTCAAAAGAGCAGTAAAAACTCATTACTCACAAAATGATACCAAGTAATTGTTTCAGAACCTTTCCAGTACTATTTGTACTATATGACTGGCTATGAAACATGGTCACAGGTTAGAAGCAGGTACTTAAGATCACAGTCCAAAAATTAAAGAATGTCTGACAGGTAATAATTTCAACCACAGGAAATGGTTCCAAGATTGAAGAGGGTGCTGAACAGGGTACAGAAGTGGAGGCAGGATACCTGGAGTCCCTACTGAGTGGAGTTTCTCAGACTCAATGAAGTTTTAAATCAATAAGCAATATGAACAAGAATTGGCAGCAAGGTCAGTAGCAGTCAGTCAGTTCAATTAGCCAATCAGGAAGTGAAATGGTCCCTGAAAAAGGAAATGTGGCTGATGAGGTACAATAAGATTGTCTGGGGACTAGAAAAACAAAATTGTTTGACATACTAATATGGAATAGGGTTTCTCTGATGCTTTAAAAGCTTTGACCACCTTCTGGGAAATGAAGGGAGCTCTGATGGGCAGTTAGAATTGTGATGAAAATTATGTTACAACTGACAATATAGTTTGTCAAGCTCACACATTTAAAATCCACATAAAAGTATATAAGCAAAACTTCTTCGATGAAGTTTTTTTGTTTTGGGAGGGTGGGGGCGCTCAGGGACAGGCGCCAGGGATTGAACTCAGAGGCACTTAACCACTGAGCCATGACCCCAGACTGTTTTATACTTCATTTTGAGACAGGGTCTTGCTAAGTTGTTTAGGGCACTGCTAAGTTGCTGTGGCTGGCTTTGGACTTGCCTCCTGCCTCAGCCTCCTGAGTAACTGGGATTACAGGCATGCACCACCACAGCAACTCTCCGGTGAAGATTTCTTAAAGGGCAACGTAAAATAACATGAGATTTTGGATCAGTAAGTTTGTGTTTGACCTCTAGCTTCCATGGTTGCTGTCATGAATTTTAAGTCACTTAACCATTCTGAATTTGAGTTTCTTCATCTAAAAAACCAAAACCAAAACCAAAACAAAACAAACCCCTGGAACTAAAGGATCGGTGTGGCAATGCATTTGGAAGTATTCTGTAAACCAGAACGTTGCAAAAATGCTACTTAGTATTGAATTCGGCACTTCATTCCAACGGAGCTAGGAATTCCAAATTTGAACTCACCCTCACTGGAGATTTCTGAAAAAGCAGTTTCCTGTCGCATGCAATTTGTGCTCTTTTAGCATCCCTTGCTGAATAAAACTTGACGACGGCATAGAAACCAGGGCGGGCCACTGCAGCGTTTGGGAAGACCCGGACTGAATACAGAAGGCCAAATCGGGAGAAGACTGTGAACAGAGAATGCTGTGGGGTGCCCCACGCCAAGTTAGGTGCATGAACTCTCCCGCCCGAAAGCAAGAATGCACAGTGCCTGCTCTCCAAGCCCTTCCCCACGAAGGGTGCAACTCAAACCACGCCACCCTTCACCAACCAGTGTCCCTCTTGCGAAAGAGGCAGCAGGTACTGTTGCTGCGAGGTGTCCCTCTGGGTCTCTGTTCAATCGGCTGGGGGGCTAGCTGGCTGCGGGTCCCCTCTAGAGCTAACAGCCCTTCAGCAGAGGCTCCGAGGCGGGTGAGGGCTGAAGCAGGGCGCTGGAACTCCCAGTCAGCGGAGGGCGGCCTTCCCCATTCCTCCCCACGCCCCGGCTCACATGCAGGTCCTCGGCCGTGTGTCCAGAGCTCAGCTCCCACACCAACAAGGTTTTGTCACTCTCAGTGGGAACCGCAAAAGGAACCAACTCCGCCATCCTGCCGTCACTGCGCCTGCGCGGCTGAGGCTCAAGCAGTACTGCGCCTGCGCAAGGCACGCCCGCGCTCTTTTCAAAAAGGAGCGCGTGCAGGGGGCGGGGCAGGATGGGGCGGGGCCGTAGCCCGAATCGCTGCCCCGCCCCTTTCGCCCCGGATGGGCTCAGTATCCCTTGCTTGACTCCAGCCCCACCACCCGGGGGCCCTACCAAGGGAGTGGTGCTTCCGCTATGTTTTGGTTTTGCGATGCTGGGACTCGAACCAAGGCTTTGCACAGGCTAGGCAGGCACTCCATCACGAGCTACATCCCCCGCCCCTATTCACGTGTATTTTTAGACTTTTAGATCCCAAAGAGTGGGCTTACATGATCAAGGATAAGACGTCTTTTTCTTTTCTTTCTCTTTGTACCAGGGATTGAACCCAGAAGTGCTTAACCACTGAACCACATCCTCAGCCCCACCCCCCTTTTTTTTTTAAAGAGAGAAAGAAACAACTTTTTATTTAGTTGTTCATGTGGCTTTTGTTGCTCCAAGACTTCCTTGCGTGCGCAGTGCTGGGGTTTGAAGTCGTGCACTCACGCGTGCTAGGCAAGCGCCCTAAGCACTGAGCCACCACTCCAGCCCCCTCCCCCGGCCCGTTTTTTAAATTTTTCTTTTTTTTTTTCCCCAGGGCTGAGGACCGAACTCGGGACACAGAGATAGCAAGCAGCAGGTTTATTGCAAAAGCGACAATAACAGTCTTCTTTGACGAGAAGGGAACCCGGAGCCAGGAGTCTGATGGGGGTGTTTTGATTTGTTATTTTTACGGTCCCTGGAATTTCCTCCTTTCCTTATCTCCTCCCCTGTTCATGCTCTCCTCACTATTGTTCATTGGTGCCCCTGTGCCCACACATCTATTTTAGTTTCTCTGTTGGATCCCCCACTTAGGAACATGAGTATGGAAGTGTCTTGTCTGATTGGGTCCCACTTTTGTCAGCTGGAGAGTTGACTTCATTGGAAGACCCTCTCCATGCTCCTTGGTCTGTTGTGACCCTGAGTTCCTTACTGGCCGTCTTGCCCTGGCTGCCTATGCCCTTCTACATCTCCCTCAATGCC